>CAUYLG010060742.1:0-16590 GCA_963573385.1 Cacajao melanocephalus | reverse complement strand
GTGTGCGCGTGTGCAGGTGCGTGTGTGCACACAGGTGCGTTTAGGTGTGCCTGTGTGCAGGTGTGTTTGTGCCATGTGCCAGTGTACAGGTGTGTGTAGGTGTGCATGTGTGCCAGTATACTGTGTGTGTGCCAGTGTATGTGTGTGCAGGTGTGTGTGTGTGTGCCAGTGTGCAGCTGTGCATGTGTGCCAGTGTATGTGCGGGTATGCGTGTGTGTGCACTTATGTGCGTGTGCCGGTGTACATATGGGCAGGTGTGCATGTGCAGGTGTGCTGTGTGCAGGCGTGTATGCACAGGTATGGGTCTGTGCAGGTGTGTACACGCCAGTGGGTGTGCAGGTGTGTGCATGTCAGTGGGTGTGAAGGGTGTGTAGGTGTGCGTGTGTGCCAGTGTGTGTACAGGTGTGCGTGTGCCAGTGTGCATGTGTGTAGGTATATGTGTGCCAGTGTATGTGTGGAGGTGTTTGTGTGCAGGTGTGCATGTGCAGGTGTGCTTCGGTGTGCAGGTGTGTGCACAGGTATGTGTGCAGGTGTGTGCACACCAGTGGGTGTGCAACTGTGCATGCCATGTGCAGATGTGTGTGCCAGTGTGCAGGTGTGTGTAGGTGTGCGTGTGCCAGCGTATGTGTGTGCAGGTGTACGTGTACGTGTGTGCCAGTGTACTGTGTGCAGGTGTGTATACACTTATGTGCATGTGTGCCAGTGTGCATGTGTGTCGGTGTACGTGTGTGGGCATGTGTGCAGGTGTGCATGGGCAGGTGTGCAGGTGTGTGCGTGCACAGGTATGCGTGTGTGCAGGTGTGCGTGCACACAGGTTTGTATGTTTGCAGATGTGCGCGTTTGTGTGCAGGTGGGTGCGTGTGTGCAGGCGTATGAGCAGGTGCATGTGTATAGGTGTGTGTGTAGATGTGTACGCAGGTGTGTGTGCGCACAGGCGTGCAAGTGTGTAGGTGTGCATGTATGTGCAGTGTGCATGCGTGCCGGTCACTGAGCTGGCTACATTTATGTGTGTCCCTATTTGCCTGCCTCTGGCGTTTTTATGTGTGCCCATATGCACATCACGTGTGCGGGGCCTGGGGTGCGGATGTTAGGCACTGAGCCTGCTCTGGAGCAAGCCTGGCCTGGGCCCCCCAGTTCCCAGGGTCAGCTCACCCAGCACTGGGGGCAGGGCTCCATCCCCCATTTATGTTCCCAGCTCCTCTGAGCGCTGATGTCCTGTCTGCAGGCTGAGCAGCTCCACGGAGCAGAGCACTTCATCCAGGCTCATCCGGAAGCACAAGCGCCGGCGGAGGAAGCAGCGCCTGCGCCAAGCGGACCGGGTAGGGGGCGGGGCGGGGCAAGGCAGGGCGGAGTCGGGGTGGGGGGTGACGTCAGCGTCGGGAAGCCCTGTGCCCCTCACACGGTCCCCACTCCCGTCCACAGGCCTCCTCCTTCAGCAGCATTACGGACTCCACCATGTCTCTCAACATCGTCACCGTCACGCTCAACATGGGTGAGGCTTTGTGGCGAGGGTTGGGGTGCGGGGCGGGGGCTTCGCCGCGGCTCACTGCCCTTCCCGCAGAGAGACACCACTTCCTTGGCATCAGCATTGTGGGACAGAGCAATGACCGTGGAGATGGTGGCATTTACATCGGTTCCATCATGAAGGGCGGGGCAGTGGCCGCTGATGGCCGCATTGAACCCGGGGACATGCTGCTGCAGGTGGGTCTTCAGGGGCTGCAGGGAGACGCGAAGCCTCGGGTGGGGCTGCGGGTGGGGCTGCGGGGTGACGTGGCTGTGGGGGCTGTGGGGGCTGTGAGCTGAGCTCACACCCTGTCTGCACCACCCTAATCCCCACCCCTGCAGGTAAACGATGTGAACTTTGAGAACATGAGCAACGATGATGCCGTGCGGGTTCTGCGGGAGATCGTGTCCCAGACGGGGTGAGGGCTCGGGGTGCTGGCACGGGAGGGGCCGGGCAGGGAGGCGGGGACCGTGACGCCCTTGCTGTGTGACCACCACTCCTGCAGGCCCATCAGCCTTACCGTGGCCAAGTGCTGGGACCCAACGCCCCGAAGCTACTTCACTGTCCCGAGGGGTGAGTGGCCCTTGGAGTACACAGGGCAGGGTGGGGATGGGGCGCCTGCCCAGCCTGAAGGCCTCTCTCCTCTGCCCTGTGCTCTGCCCTCCCACCCCGTCCGTCTGTCTGCCTGTCATTGCCATGTGGTGGCCACCCAGCTGACCCGGTGCGGCCCATCGACCCTGCTGCCTGGCTGTCCCACACGGCGGCACTGACGGGAGCCCTGCCCCGCTACGGTACGAGCCCCTGCTCCAGCGCTGTCACGCGCACCAGCTCCTCCTCACTAACCAGCTCCGTGCCTGGCGCTCCGCGTAAGTGGCAGCTCCCAAGGGGCCCAGCAGAAACTGAGGCTTGGAGGGCGAGGGTCTGCCAGCCTCCAGCATGGCCTCCTGGGCTGTCACAGGGCCTGTCCCCAACACCCTGCACAGATATGTGTGCGAGGCACCCGTGTCCATCTTGCGCAGCCCCCCCCCCCCCGCTCACCATCTATGTATTGGGAGCACGAGATGTATGTAGGTTCCTGTGAGGGGTGCACCCAGGGGTCAGAGGCACTGCCCAGTCTCCGATCTGCTGCTTGCCGCTAACACGACTAACAGTCTGCGCTTTCAGGGGCGGGGCATGCAGAGAGGGGAAGGGCCTGTCCCGTTCTCATTACCCCCTGGTCTGCAGCTGGGGGTGTTCTCAGTTCAGTTTGCACCTAGGATCCTGATGAGAAGTGTCTGCAGGGGTGGGAGACAACTGTCCAATCCCCCTGCCCACTCCCCAACCTCACAGGGGTCCATCCTGTGGGGGACAGGGCCCTGCTGTCACATGCTCCAGCCTGGGCCGCTGCGCAGGCTCTGCCCAGAGGCTACCCTGGGTGTGCAGGGCCCTGGTCCAGCAGCCTGTCTGAACTGGGGCCTCCCTTGATGTCAGCTGTTGGGGCTGAGGGGGACTGTGCCTTGCAGAGCTGGAGGAGGCGCCGCTGACGGTGAAGAGTGACATGGGCGCTGTTGTCCGGGTCATGCAGCTGCCAGACTCGGGACTGGAGATTCGTGACCGCATGTGGCTCAAGATCACCATTGCCAACGCTGTCATCGGTGAGCGACCGTCCCCATGGGCCGACAGCACCAGGGGTGGGGATGCGCCCCTTGGTGCTTCGGGCTGACCGCTGGTGCTGGCCAGGAGCGGACGTGGTGGACTGGCTGTACACGCACGTGGAGGGCTTCAAGGAGCGGCGGGAGGCCCGGAAGTATGCCAGCAGCTTGCTGAAGCACGGCTTCCTGCGGCACACGGTCAACAAGATCACCTTCTCCGAGCAGTGCTACTACGTCTTCGGGGACCTGTGTAGCAGTGAGTGGGGGCTTCGGGATCGGGGCGGGGGCCCTCAGCCCTTGCGAGGCCCTCACCCACCCTCCCCCGCCAGATCTCGCAGCCTTGAACCTCAACAGTGGCTCCAGCGGGGCCTCGGATCAGGACACGCTGGCCCCGCTGCCCCACCCGACCGCCCCCTGGCCCCTGGGTCAGGGCTACCCCTACCAGTACCCGGGGCCCCCGCCCTGCTTCCCACCTGCCTACCAGGACCCGGGCTTCAGCTATGGCAGTGGCAGCACCGGGAGTCAGCAGAGTGAAGGTGAGAGCCCCGCCCCTGCCCTGCCCTCTCCTGTCCCACCCCGGCTCTGCCCCACCCCACTGCTGCTCTGCCCCCGGCTATGCCCTGCCCCCCAGCTCCATCCCACTTCGCTGCTGCCCCCCCACCCCATGCTCCTGCTGTGTGCTTGGGCCCTGGGTGGGCTCCTTCTGGAAGGGGCAAGTGCCAGGGGGACCAGGGAGCCGGTGTGAAAGGGGAGGGATGGAAGTGTCTCACACAGGGGCAGCCTGGACCCCACCTCATCTGGGTGGGGTTGGGAAGGGGTCCTCCGGGAGCCTGAAGGCCTGGGTGGCTGTGCCTGGCAGGGGTGGCGACTGGTGCTCTTCCTGTGGTAGAGGCAGGAGGAGGACACGTGGACAAAGGCTGTGTGACAAGGATGGGACGGGGTGGCCACGGTCAGGCGGGGTGGCCACGGTCAGGCGGGGCCACTTTCTAGGACACAGGAGGGTGGCAGCTGCAGCCCGGGCAGGGAGCCCGACGTGGACAGTGCCATGCACAGCCGCACACCCGTGGCTGGGATGTGCTGGGGGGGCTGGAGGATCCGGGGCGTCCCTGAGGGGTGGCCTGGTGGAGCAGAGGCCCTGGTGGGTGGGGTTGTCGAGGCCAGGAGGGGTTTCTGCAGGCCAGGGCAGGGTGCAGGTGGTGGCCCAGAGGGCCTGGGAAGGACGGAGAGAGAGGAGAGGCCGCTAGAGGGTGTGGGGCCAAAGAGAAGCCGAGCTGGGTGTCTGCTGACCCTGGACTGGCCCTTGCACCCACTTAAGCCCCACCTAGCCCACAATCGGGCCCCACTGGTGGCGGGTGGGTGCCGGGTGGGTGCCGGGCGGCGGGCGTGTAACTCGTGCTATCCCTTGCCTTGTGCTGAACAAGCGTTAGACTGAAGGACTAGCGGAGTGGAGCCTTGGGCCGGTAAGCCAGGGTCCTGCCCGGCACCCCTCGCAGCATGTCCCCAGCCGGCCACATCCTCCGGCTCCCACTGCGTCTCGGGAGCCTGGGACGGGGCTGAGCTGAGTTGTCTGTCGGCCAGGGCCCTGGGTCGGGGGGAGAGTGGGGCCTCGGGTGGGGAATCCACGATGGCCATGGGGACACTGGGCACACGGGGCCCTCACTGGCACCTCAGTCTTTCAGCCGCAAGACCAGGCCCTCAGCTCTAGCATCAGGGTGAGGCGTGGGGGCGCCCTGCTCACTCCGGAACCCTGCCCGCCTGCCACTGCCCCCACCAGCCCATGCCTGCTGCAGCTGCCCCTGCAACCCTGGGGTGCTGCCCTATCCTCGCACCTGCTTGGCTGTCCCACCTACCCAGCCTGCTCAGGCCACCGCTCCTGCCCAGTCACCTGGCAGGGGGTGGTTGTTCTGGACGTGACCGAGCCTAGCACTGACGGCCTCCTTCTCCCTCCCATTCTCACCCCCAGGGAGCAAGAGTAGCGGGTCTACCCGGAGCAGCCGCCGGGCACCAGGCCGTGAGAAGGAGCGGCGGGCGGCGGGAGCCGGGGGCAGCGGCAGCGAATCGGACCACACGGCACCAAGTGGGGTGGGCAGCAGCTGGCGGGAGTGTCCAGTTGGCCAGCTCAGCCGCGGAAGCAGCCCACGCAGTCAGGCTTCGGTCACTGCCCCGGGGCTCCCCACGCCCCACCCCGTGACCAAGGCCTATACGGTGGTCGGGGGCCCGCCCGGGGGACCACCTGTCCGGGAGCTGGCTGCCGTCCCCCCGGAATTGACAGGCAGCCGCCAGTCCTTCCAAAAGGCCATGGGGAACCCCTGCGAGTTCTTTGTGGACATCATGTGATCCGTGGCGCATGCCCCCAGTCCTGCCCAAGGCAGGGAGCCGGCGGTCCTGGTGCACACAGAGCTCGTGAGGGCTTGCCTTAGTGGGGGCCAGGCTGAGAGGCAGGGTGGGGGGCAGGCTGGACCATCGCAGTCATCTGCCTGGCAGCCTGGCTGCTCCGGCTCCTGGAAGCAGCTGTGTCTGAGCAGCCCCTTGTGTCTGGTGGTGACCCCTCCTAGGACGAGGAAGACCCCCTTGGGCTCCGGGCTGACCCCCACCTCCTGCACAGCCGTGCACAGCCCCCCGACTGACCCAGGAGGTGCACTCCTGCAGTGCACAGGCCCACCCCTCTGACCCCGACGGGGCCTCCTGGGGATGGAGCAGAGCTCCCAGGTCCCTCCTGCTGTCTGGGGTAGGGATCTAATTTATTTATTTATTGCCCGGCCGGTGCCTCAGCGGAGGAGGTGGCCCCACCAGCTGTCCCACCCGCCCCCACCCTTTGGAGCAGCCTGCACCTTTCCGCCTCTCCTGCAGCCACACAGTTGAGTCTGAATGTGTGGAGGACAGGACAGGAAGACGAGGGAGGGCTGGACATCCTGGCCACCGCGTCCCGGCCAGGGCAGGGAGGGACTGTGGTCCTCGGGGTCACGGGGCCCCGATGTGCACAGCTGCCGCAGGGAGGGAGGTCTTGGGGAGATGAGCGGTCAGCTGGCCCGTCCTTGGTGAACGCACACACGCTGCCCGCACATGCCACGGCCCACACACACTGTGGCCTTCCTGGCACCTCTGGCCCCCCGTGTCTGCGCTGTAGATAACGTATCAAAGTCCCAGCGTCTAGATGGTTAACATAGAGCTGCTTCTGTGTAAATGCTGCTTATTTTAAACACTAAAAAGCGTTTAATTTTATGGGATGGATGTGTGGCCTGTGCCCCTTCTATCTGGCTGGGCTGTCTTGGAATGAGGCGTGGGGGCTGGGCAGGCCTCCGTGAGGCCCTGCTGGGAGCTGACCCTGGGACTCTGACCCGAGACCCTGCGTGGGCCTGGGGGGTTGCTGACCTCGGACCCTGGTGTGCAGTTTTCTGTCCATGGTGCTGGCTTCTGGCTCCAGGCCCCTGCCCCCACCCCACCTGGGCTCTGTCCCTAGTTCTGGTGAGTCATGACACTGTCCACCCACTGGGCCAGGGGCAGAGAAGGAAGCCAGGTGCCACTCCCACCTGGGGGGATCCGCCCTGTGCGCACGCCTGTGTCCCCACACCGTCTCCTCCTGCTCTGGTGCTTGGGCCCGATGCTGGGTGGGTGGGCCCCCCCAGGGGCATGGTCAGGTTGTAGGGCTTGGCATGGGCTTCCAGCCATCTGGCTAGGGGCCTTCCTACATCTTTTTCCTGAGCTCACAGTGTGGGTTTCAGGGATGCTGGATGCCCTCCAGGCGTCCTGGAACGGTGGGGCTGGGTCACCTGGGCAGGCCTGGTCTGGGTGGAGAGGGACAGGGACAGAGCTCGGCTCTGGGGCCCAGATGGTCACAGGGGTGTCCACGTGCTGCAGGCTCTGGGATCACTGCGGGGTTAGTGTCAGGCAACAACCCAGGGTCAGAATCTAGAGCTGGAGAGTCTCTGTAAGGGACACTGGTTATCGCTGGCTTTGGGGACATCTCAACTAGTTCTGGGTTCACTGGGGCTGAGGTCACAGGGTCAGGGTCACTCATTTTTTCCCTGAGATTCCTCTGTCCCCACTGCCATTCCAGCCTTGGGCATCCGGGCCCCTCCCAGGAAGAACTCGGGGGTGTTGAGCCCTGGCTGCCACAGGAGCAGGTAACATCTCGGCAGGTGGAAGGCGGCCAGGATGCCCAGGGTGCAAAGCAGGAAGGCGCCCATCTGCATGGCGGGCCTGAGGGCCACCTGCACATTGGCCAGGAGGGGCACGAAGGAGACCCAGGTGATGAAATAGGCCAGCATGGCGAAGGTGAGGCCACGGGCGCGGTTGTAGCGGCCGGGCTGGCTCTGCACCAGGAAGGTGCCCAGGAAGCAGAGAAAGGCCAGTATGGCATTGGTGGCATGCACCAGGCCGAAGCTGACCCAGGATCGTGTGCGACAGTGCACCAGCGCCTCCGTGGGCAGCACGTGCCAGTCTGTCACCACCGACGGTGGGAAGGCCAGCAGGTACCAGGCGCACAGTGCGGCCTCCACCAGCATGGCCAGCAGCACCGCCAGCCAGGCCCAGGGTCCCCGCAGGCAGCCCTGCAGCCGGTCTGCCCAGGTCTGAGGCAGCTCCGACTCCACGAAGGTCTCGGCTGCCTGCAGGAAGAGCGTGCTCAGGCAGCCCGTGAGCGGGAGGTGGGATAAGGGCTGCTGGGCCAGGCAGCGGGTGGGGCTGGGCTGCCCAGGGAACAGGAGGACGCTAAGGCAGACCAGGCCCAGACAGACCAGGCCAAAGCAGGCCAGGGCACCCCCTGAAGCCTGAACTAGTGGGCTGTCCCGATGGCGAATGAATAGCCCCAGGGCGGCCAGCACAAGCCCCAGTGCCAGGCCCAGCAGCAGGAGTAGCAGCAGCACAGCCGGCTCGCCCCACGCCAGGAACCGAGGCCTGCGGTGGAAGCAGCGTGTGCTCCGCTCCGGGGACCACTGGTCGTGGCGGCAAGGGGTGCAGGTGGGGTCGTCTGTGGGAGGAGAGGAGAAGGGGGCTGGGGGCCGGCCTTGCCCCGCCTCCCCCGTGGGCTCTGGCCTCAGAGCCAGGACTTGGCAGGACCCTCCCGTGCTGCGTTCCGCCCGCGCCTGCTGGGAAGGCAGCTCACCTGGGTTGCGTCGGTAGCTGCCTGCCTCGCAGTCTACGCAGTCGTAGCAGCAGGAGTGGAAGCCCTTGACCCGGCGCACCTGGCCCTCCTGGCACTGCTGCGAGCACTGGGACACAGGCTCCTGGGCACAGGCCTGGGGTCTGGCTCCGCTCGGCTGGGCAATGCCCACCGGAGACTGGGACGGCCCCCACCCCCAGGCTACGCTCTGCCGTGGAGGCTGCCACGGGGCACGGCCAGCCCGCCCACCCTCACCTGGTTGTCGGGCGTGTGCCAGCGCATCTTGAGGCGCTCCGGCCAGAGGCTGCCGTTGAAGACGCCCACATCGTGCAGCTCGGGCACTGGGCCCCGCCACACCCACAGCTTCAGGTCATACTCCACGTCCACGTTCCCACTGCTGTCGAAACGCAGCGCCAGCCCGGCCGCGTGGAAGGTCATGTTGTACATGTTCTGCAGGAGCTATGGGCGGGGGACGGGGCTGAGCCGCCAGCCACCTCCAGCCCAGACACCGGGGCCCTGCCCGGTGGCCAGGCACGTGCAGAGGTTGGCACAGCCCCCTCTCCCGGGCCCACCTGCCAGGGCTTCACGGGGTCCTGCATGGGGCAGCCCGAGGCGTTGCAGCGCAGGGTGTTGTGCAGGGCCTGGGCCACGCTGTACACGGCCGCGTAGACGGAGAAGGCCTGGTGGTGCTGCAGCCTGGCAGACACGTTCTGCAGCGTGATGTTGTCACACTGTGGGCAGCGCGGGCCCACCACGTGCTCCTCCAGGCCCTGCTCCCTCTCACCCAGTGAGGCGCAGAAAGCCGGGTCGGCGGCCAGGGCCAGGTGTGTCTTCACGTACTGGGGGAACGTGTGCAGCTGGGCACCCCTCTGCAGGAAGCCGAGCACCGTGCCCACCTCGGCCATGCCGGGCAGCCCCATGACCAGGTCAGAGGTCAGCCAGGCCTCGCTGGCCACCCACACCTTGGGCGAGAGCCCGCGGCCGATGCTGTAGCTGAAGAAGGCATAGGCGGCGCGCGCGGAGGCGAACAGCAGCACCACCTGCACGCTGCTCTGGTTCACCTGGGGCAGCAGCTCCTGCAGCTTGTCCAGCCGCAGGCTGTCAGCGCGGGGCAGCGGCACCAGGCCCTCGTGTGCGATGCAGATGCCGCGCGCCGCGGCCAGGCCCGAGAAGATGCTCAGGCCCTGCCGGCCGTACTCGTCGTCGCTGCCCAGGGCGGCTACCCAGTTCCAGCCAAACTGCTGCAGCAGCTCCACGGCGGCCATCAGCTGCACGCGGTCACTGGGCACCGTGCGGAAGAAGGAGGGGAAGGTCTCCCGGGTGCTCAGCAGGTCCATGCTAGCCCCGTAGCTGACCTGTGGGGGCCGAGAGGCATCTCCTGACGCAGGGGCTCCCTCGGGAAGGGCTGGGTGGGGGTCATGGCGGGGGGCGCCCACCTGGGGCATGAGGAAGAAGCCAAAGAACTTCCCCGTGACCAGGGCGAGCTCTGACGAGTGGGGCCCGATGACGGCCAGCACGCGGGGCTGGTACTGCGTGTAGTTGCAGTAGGCGGCAATGTCGCGGCTGTTCGCCTTGGCCAGGAACATGAGGCTGGGCTTCATGGCGACCACGGGCTCCGAGCACGTGTCGAAGAGGTCATAGCCCAGGCGCAGCCCCGGCAGCAGGTCCGACCGGTTGTTGATCTCCTCCACTGCCATCTTCATGGCCAGCGCCCAGAGCAGGCCTTTCCAGGAGAACCTAGGACCACACGGAGCTGCCGGCTGCACCCCAGGCCTGCTCACCCTGACCCCCACCCCGGGCCGTCCCGCCTCCGTACCTGGTGCACACAACGCTGGTGGGCCGCGTCCAGCTGCGGAGGGCGGCCTCCCCGGCCTCGCCTAGGGGGAACAGCCCCCCCAGCACGTAGTCCCCCTTCAGCTTAAGTTGCCGTGACAGGCACGATGGGGCCCCTGTCCTAAGGTGCAGGAGAGCCCAGAGGCTGAGGCTCAGGACAGCGGAGCCCAGCATGGCAGGGGCAGCCTCCAGCAGGCACGGCAGGTGGCTGCCCCAAGTGGGGCCTCACATGTAGTGAGACCGGGGCGGGGGAGGGGGAGAGATTTGTTTAGCAAAACCCTTGCCATCCTCACCTGCCATGCCCTGGGGCCCCCGTGGCATTCCTTGCTTTCCAGGCCTGAAGGTTTGTGTGTGACGGACTCTTGCTGAGGCCAATGCCAGCTCTGTGGCCAACACGGATCTGCAGGAGGGCTGTGCTCAGCCACTGGCCGTGGCCTCATTCCCTGCCTGTGCCCAAGCCCCTTGGCACCCCCCATGTCTGGAATTGCCCGGCAGGCTGTGGCGAGGAGCAGGGGCAGGGGGCCTGTAGGGCTCCGAGGTCTCAGCTGCCGTGGGAAGGATGCAAAGACCCCTAGCTCTGGGCTTTTCACAGGCACAGAAACACCTACCCAGCCCTGGGAGCTTCTGGCTTCCAACTCAAGGCTGTGCTGTCAAGAGTGGGGAGGGGCAGACCCGCCAGGCCTCCACCCTGCAGCTGGGTGGGGAGGGCCCTGGGGTGGCGGCAGCGCCCTCACAGCCTGCTTTGGAGCAGTGTTCCTTGAGGGTCTCAGCCCTTGTGCTGGGGTCTGACGCCTGGAAGCTGTAGGAGCTGCATGGCCAGTTGTACTCATGCTGCTGACCCCGGCCTGGGCCACTCCTGCCCGGCAGGCACACAGGTGGCTCCTGCTGGGATAGAGCTCAAGGCTGGGCCTGAAGGAGGGGGCCAAGCAAACGAGGGAGGAAGGGCCACAGGCAAACGAGCGGCAGCTGGAGCGGAACCAGGTGTGTGGTGGGGCTCCGCCTCACCTCCTGCTCCTGTGTGCAGGGGGCTCCTCCTCTGCCTCGCTCTGGGGTGCCCTTGGGGACACACCAGGCTGCAGGTGCAGACCCTCCACTGAGGAGAGCTGAGGGGCCCTTGACTTCAGCTGGGGCCGGGCAGACCTTGCAGACATTTATCAAGCGGTGCGCTCTGGCTGGTGCCTCTTCCACAGTGCTGTGAGGGAAGACCTGTGAGGCACACGCATGACCACAGCACACACAAACTGAACACACGTGCACACACAGGAACATGGCGCACACACAAACCTGGCACACAGCACACAGGAGCACAGCACATGCACACACGACACACATGGCACACAGGAGCAGGGCACATACGCTCATGGCACAGGCACTGAAGGCCACACCCAGAGCTCTGCTCTGGCGCCCAACCTGCAGTCAGCAGCCTTTGCCAGCACCGTGTGCAGCTACCATAAACCATGAAGCTGGGTGGCGTCCAGGAAGACCCCGCTGAATGGCATCCCCTTTCGGTCCACGCCACTCTTGTGGCTGGAAACATCCCCCACCTCCACCCACACGTCCCACAAAGCCCTCTCCTCTTTTGCACGGAGAGGCTGACCTCTGCCTTCCCAAACCAGGCCCTCGGCTCTGGATGTCTCTCTGCTGTTTCACCTGTGAAATGGGCGTCATGAGGGAGACTCCTCTACCTCTCTCGGGGGGGACAGGTACACAGCAGCCCCACCCCAAGGCTGGCCTGTTCTCAGGCTGGTTGGGTGCCCCTGCCTCAGCTGTGTCCCTGGGGTGAGGATCCTCCCCACCCTCACTGGGTGCCCGTGTTCCCCCCGGGCAATCAGGCGCTCAGCACACACCAACGTCCACGTCCTGGGATGCTGTGATTTATTAACGTTGGAAGACATCGCATGGGTTGCACTGCAGAAGCTTGCGCGTCTGCCGGGTAGTCGGGGCTGTCCCTCTGCCACCCCGAGGTGCTGCGGTTCACGGTGAAGAGCCAGTGGCAACGCCCTAGGAACTGGCTGGTGGCTGGGCTGGGTGTGGCTGTCTGGTAGACACTGGCCAGGCCGTGGGGTCCAGGCCCTCCTGCTCCATACCCCTTGGGTCTCCTGGGGAGAGGGGGCTCAAGGGGCAAGGGGAGAAGGGACACAGCATTTTGTTGGGAGTAGCAGAGTCCTGGCTCCTGGGGCCTTGGGTGTGCTGTGCAGACCCACGGCAGCTGCGGGAGGCAGCCTGCTGCGTCCCTCGGGAGCTGGTACCCTGCAGGGGCTACAGGGAGGCTGTCCCAAGGGCAGGGCCTTTTTGGGCCCTTCTGTGAGGAGCCTTGATCTCAGCTCCTGGCCGTCCCACCCCCAGTCTGCGTGGCACGCTGAGGGGCAAACAAACAAGGCAGTGAGAGGTGGGGAGACCCCAAGGGCCCAGACCGCTCGCTGCTGGGGGCTTTCTGCTAGCCTGGGCATGGAGGGGGCTGAGGTGCCTGGACTCAGCATTGCCCACCTGGGCAGACACGGTGTCCCAGGCCTGGGCCGACACGGTGTCCCAGGCCTGGGCCTGGCACACAAAGGATGGAGTCTCCACACCCCAGTGACTTCACCCCAATCCGCAGATCTGCCCCACAGGCTGGGGGGTGGTGACGTGGGGATTTTGCAGGCCGGGCCCCCGCCCCCGCCCCCCTCCCCTTTCTGCACCCCAGCCAGGCCTGGCTGGGCATGTGTGTAACAGGCTGAGGGGGAGCTGTGGCTGAGGCGTCCCGTTCCGGACCGGGAGGGCGGGCCTCTTCGGGCCGGGTGCCACCTTCTCTGCCACAGTCTGTGGCTCCTAACAACAAGCTCAGCTCACAGGGGCAACAGCGGATCTCCTGTTCCTGGGACGCCCAGAAAGTTCCGCGGTGGGGCTTGTGGCCCCAGCCACTGCAGCAGAAAAGCCCGTGTGGCCCTGGGTTCCTGCCACTAGGGCAGGTCCAGCAGGGAGTGCTCGGCATAGAGCTTCTGGGAGACGTCGTAGACGCGCTCGATGAAGGGGAGGGCCTCACCCAGCATCTGCACGGCCTGCTCCGGGGGCCCCACGTTCATGGCCTCCAGGAAGACCTTGCGTGTGGGCAGGGCGCAGAAGGCCACGGTGACGGCGCGGCGCACGATCCAGGGGTGGTAGGTGGCCAGCGAGGCGTTGTAGGAGTCGGTGCAGAGCACGGAGGTGCGCGCGTCCTCGGGGCTGGTGCGCAGGCTCTCCAGGAACAGCTGCAGCCAGTGCAGGGCGCGGTGCAGGCGCAGCACGGTTCGGCAGCCGGACTCGGGGTGGTGGGAGCGCCGCTGCAGGTCCACCAGCTGGTTGCCCAGCTCATGGGCCACCATGGCCTGCAGGGTGCAGTAGTGCTCGTGCTGTGGGCTGCCCCTGAGGCGCTCCATGATCTGCAGCTTCGAGACCACGTCCTTGGAGATGAACGAGAAGATGGCACCCAGGCTGTTCAGAAACCTGTGGGAAGGAGCAGGGCTCAAGTCCTCGCCCAGGCCCGGGGCAGCCCGCCGGGGTGCAGGGGATGCTGCCCAGCCTTCCGAGGACTCACACCCATCCGGAAACAGCCGGCAAAGCTGGTGAGGAAAGCCAGCGGACGGCAGATACCACATATGGGACTCGGGCAGGTGAGCCCCCCCAGGGAGCAGGTCCTGCAGACGTACCTCACCAGGCCCTTCCAGCTGGCAATGTAGGGGTCCAGCAGGACCTCTTCCTTCTCATTGAGACACTGCTTGAAACTGACCAGGACGACTTTCAGATTGAAACCTGTCTCCGAATCATCCATTGTTTGATAGGAACGGCACTACGGTTGGGCTGGGAAATAGTCTCACGGGGGTCAGCTTGATCTGTGGCTCATTTTCTCTGTGTGTGGAAGGGAACAAGAGAGCTGCGATCCCACTGCTGCCCACTGAACACTCACGCCCCTTACGGAGCTTCCTCCGAGGAGCCGCCTGGCTCTGCTCCCAGCCAAGCGGCAGGCTCTCAGGCACACCACCCTGACCTGCCCTTCATCAGGGTCTCGTACCCACAGACCTTGGCACGGCCCTCCTGTGGGTCAGTCCCTGACCCCTCTGGCTTTATCAGACCACTCGATCGTGCCGTCTGCCGTGGGCGTCTCTGCGGATGCTTTACTGCTTGTTTTTGTTTCTCTCACTAGAGGCTCTATCTGTTTTTGCCAGCTGGAGAAATATTTGCCAAGCCCCTGCCAAGGGCCAAGCACTGTTCTAGGCACCTGTGTGCCTGGGGAGTGAACGGGCAGCCATCTGGGGTAGGGTCAGACGACAACAAAGACAGGAAGTTCTGAGGTCACATGCAAGGAAACAGACACAGCAGAAAGCAGAGTGGGGGAGCGGGGAGTGTGGGGGTGCTGCCGGGGGGTGCGGTGGGGGCGGACACGCTGCCAGGCAGACTGTCCCCCATTTTCCTCCATGCTGCATCCCCAAAGCAGAGGAGAGGCTGTGGGGCCAGCGCTTGCTGGATGGATAGACGCAACTGTTTTCACCCCTGTTGCTGAAACCGTGAGTCCCACACGGATGGGTGGCTGGGGTAAAGGTTTTACCACACTCAGAAGATTGCCACAAGGCCCTCCTAGCAGCCCTAGGGAACCTTCCGTGAGTGGCCCAGGCCCTGCTCTGGATTCTGCTGGCATTCACACAGTCACTCCCCAGACATCCAGGCACCCATACTTTGTGTGGGTGTCACCAAGCACTCTTGCCCAGTCTCTCCGGGTGCCCCAAGGGCCCGCACCTGCTCTGGGGACCCTGGGACTCAGCTGCATCCCCACCTCGACCAGGAAGAACCCTCGCCCCACTGGGCCTGGAGGTTCCTGGGCCCCTTGGGCTGAGAGCCCTGTTCTGACTTCCCTGGCTGCAGCGACTCCAGCAGGGGCAGGGAGGGCACGCAGCTGTGGTGACCACTCCCGGCCGGGAGCAGGAGGGCAGGTTGCTGGGCCCTTCATCACTGGGGAGCACGGGCTGCAAGCCCTGCCCAACCCATGGCCCAGGCTGCTGCAGCACTGGGGGCCGGAGGTGCTGAGGCCTTGCCTTGCAGGCCCCACAGGTCGGGTTGCATGCTTGGCACCAAGCAGAGGCCCCAGATGTGAGCTCAGCGGGCTGCAGGTGTGTGGGATGGCGGCTCCTGGGCCCCAGGAAGATGGAGCCCCAGAGACTTCCAGCATGCCCCTCCCCTCCTCGGGCCTCTGTTCTGTCCACTGAGAAGATGGTCTCTGAGGCTCCAGGGTTTCCTTCTCGGTCACCAGATATTCTGCGGGCCTTGCCTTCCTGCCCAGATCGGAGCCCGTGGCCCACAGGAGCTGCCAGGAGCCTCTCAGGGCTGTGGCCGGTGGCTCAGGGACAACAGGAAGGGCAGTGGCTGTGCAGGAGCCGGACAGCTCCCCAGCCCAGGAAGGTGACCCAGGGCACCTGCAGGCCTTTCCCAGGGCAGCCCACCGGCCCAAAGTCAGGGCTGGGCGCAAGGGCCGTCTGAGCACACAGCCCTGTGGGGGCCAGCAGGCCGGGAGGCCAGCAGGAGACGCGCCCCCCACGGCGCCCCAGGCCTTGGGTGGACCAGGGCCCTGTCCAGCGAGCGCTGCGAGTCTCACCTGGGAAGGGGCTTCAGATGGCACCGGACTAGGTGGGCCCTGGTTCGAGTCCCTGCTCCGCCGAGGGGCCCAGGAAGGGGCTGAGGCGCGGGGTGGTAGTGGGGAGGGGCCGACCTGAGACACAGCTCTGTCCTGCGCGGGAGCCCGGTCCTTGGCCGCCCGCCCGCCCGCTCCAGCCTTCTAGGAGGACGTCCCTCCCGCTCCCCGCCCCTCGGCGACCTTCGGACCCCACCGGTCGGGTCAGGCAGGTGCGGCCGCCGAGCCAAGCCACTCACCGGGGCCGCATCCGCTGTCCGGGCCCCGCCCCCGCCCGCCCGCGTCCGCCGCTCTGATTGGTTGGATGCTGCCCAATCAGGCGGCCCGGTGCCCTGACCCTCATTTCCGGCAAGAGCACCGGAAATTGACGCCTGTGCCGCGCGTCTCCGTGTGTGGGACTCGCGCGTCCGGTAGCGTGGGGAGAAGATGCCTGAGATCAGAGTCACGCCCTTAGGTGAGTGGGAGTCTCCCGGAGGGCTGTGGGGCGGGCTTTGGATGCGGCTCCCGGCGGGCTGGGTACCCTGCTGCCTCCCGGTTCTCCCCGAGGAGCCTGGTGCGCGTCGCGGGCGTCCTCCTGTCACCTCCCCGCGCGGGCGCTGGTGGGAGCCGGGAGACGGCCTAGTCCCGGCACCCAGGGCCTCCGCAGTGACGCGAAAACGCGAGCCCCGAGGTTCGGGCGGCCATGAGGGGACGACGCAGATGGGACCGCGGGGCCTCCGCGTTCGCTGTGCGCTTTCCTCGGTGCGTTGACCTCCCTTTGTTGCGCGCTGCCGCTTCCAGCCCCCCAGCTCCTCAGCCCCCAGCGTCTGAGCCCCGGGGGCCCCCGCCCCGCAGCCCCGCGCGGCCCCGGCGGGGGCCGGCCCCCCCGGCCGCGCCCGCGGGG
>CAUYLG010060740.1:0-14445 GCA_963573385.1 Cacajao melanocephalus | reverse complement strand
CCCCCTCCTTCCTTTCCCTTCTCCTCCTTCTCTCATCCTTCCTCTCCCTTCTTCCCCCTCCTCCTCCTCCTCCTCCTCCTCCTCCTCCTCCTCCTCCTCCTCTTCTCCTCCTCTTCTCCTCCCTTTCTCTCTCTGTCTGTCTGGGGTTGTTCTCGGGCTTGGTTGCATGGCTTCCCTGCCCCCAGTGTCCCAGAAGCAACAGTATAGGAAAGGCTGTGAGTCCTGTGGGCTGTCAGAGACACATGAGGCAAGTGTAATGCCCTGTGAAGGAGAGAGGGTGGAGATGTCCCCAATCAGAAACACACACAGCACCCAGATATGACAGAAGACAAAAATGCCTGAAGTAGATGCAGCACATATTACCCTGAATGAAGAAAAGCTGAACCTTCTTGAGGATCTTCTGTTTAAGGAGGCAGGGACATGTGTAACAAGGTTTAGAAAGATTTCCATCCAAAATGGAAAAATAGAGATACTTGTGATGCTCAAGGAATAAACTTTAGTTTTCTGGAAAAGTCACCTATGCAGAGCTCCTCATGTCCCAAAGCTGCCAGATAAATCACAGTCAGGGCAGGAAGGGACCATATCTCCATTTTACAGAGGAAACCAAAACTCAGAGAGGTTAAGCCACTTCCATGAGCTCACACAGTAAGTGTCAGTGGTGGGATTTGCAACCATGTCTTTTTGATTCTGGATATGGTAACATGGAGATGTGCCACCCAGATCCCCCTTCAAGGATGGCGATAATTTTTCCTGTTCAGCTTGATGCTTCTAGACCACCCTGTATGTAAGTCCCAATACGCGCTATGCCTCCTTCACTGGCTCTGGGTCTGTTCTTCGGCCTTTCGGACATGGTGCCATTCCTGTTGAATTCAGCAGGGGTCCGGCACAACACAAGCTCAGAACTCAGAGTGCTGAACTTCAAAGGCAGTTAGCCTTCCAACTGAGGCGGTTTGTAATGCCAGGCCAAGACCCTGATTGGCACCCCTGACACATGGTGAAGTAGAGGCACCCTGGCTAACCTCAAGATTTGCAATGAGACTCAGAGCTGCCCAGCAGAGCCCAGCATAGGTCAGCCAAATCCCAGCTGACCCACAAGATGCATGTGTTATAATAAACAATGGTTGTTTTAAGCCACTGAGTTTTGGGGTGGCTTGTTCCATGGCACTTTTGTAGCACTTGCCAACCAATACAGTAAGAATAATACCTAACTTACACAGCTCTATGTGCAGGCATTGTTCAAAGCCTCCATATATATTATTTCATTGAATTCTGACCTCGGTGAGGTACATTCTTATTGTTCTCACTTTACAAATGGGGCAGCTTAGGCATAGAGCAGCAACTCTAAGCTCTGTGCTTCTTCTCATGGAGCCAGGGGGAGCCACTAAAGTCCTTTTCTGAACCCCCCAGGCCCACGTGTCCATCTTTTTCTTTCTAGGCTCACTTGCCACTGCCTCTTTCCCCTCTCTGCTTTGGGAAATTACGAGAAGCTTCCTAACTTGGGGTCCCAGTAGGCATGACAATCTGTTCATGGATGCCCCTAAAAGGGATGAGAATATGATATCCCAAAAATGCCACTTTGGCATCAGGATTGTTTTGAGTTAAAGACAATTAAGAAATGCCAGGCAATCCTCCCACCTCAGCCTCCATGTGCAGTGGCTCACACCTATAGCACTTTGGGAGGCTGAGGCAAGAGAATCACTTGAGGCTGGAAGTTTGAGAATAGCCTGAGCAACATAGTGAGACTTCATCGCTCCAAAAAAGAAAAAGAAACGGAAAAATAAATGGCAGACAAAAGAAGAGCTCTCTGTCCTCCCCCTATTGCTGTCATGGGTGATTGACAACTATCTGGGGCCAGTGGTGCAGGGGTAAGAAGAATTTACCAGACAGTTGTAGGTTAAAAAAAAGAGGCAGATTTATTAGAGAAACTATGAAAGTATGTTGCAACGTTGCAACGGGCAGCACAGCAGGGAAGGGGCTGTCAGCAAGGAAACAAAGGCTTGCTGGGGATGTTACGGAATGGTGCTTATGCTAAAGAGTGCTGCGTGCAGCACTGATAATGCCAAGGTTGCAGTGAGCTAACCTGCAGGGATCTGGTGAGTGCTGGGTTTAGAAAGAGTGTAAGCTTTTTGTGCAGGAGGGCTCTGTGTCCCGGAACATGAAGAAAGGCAGACTTACAGCTAATCTGCTCTCTCTTTTTGCTTTCCCTTGGTTCTACCATCCTGACTAGTTTTCCCTAATTAGGACCTCACATTTGCCTACACGCAGAGCATAACTTTCTCTTTGTAAATGTAACATAAATTTCCATTTGTAAGCGTGATCCCCTCTCCTGTACTAGGAAGAAGTGAATGACCCTGGAGATCACTGGAGTCTACATAACAAACCTTACTAAACAATCTTTATCTACCGTCCATTTCGTAGTCACCTTCCACAATTTTCCACCACTAGAAAGCCAACCCCCTTTTCCTTGTTCTAGTCACTTCTCCACAATTTATCCCCCTTTGTTAAAATGGTAGATAAGCCCCCAATTCTAACCACCTCTTTGGGTTATCACTTCTCTTCTATGAAGTCCCTCTGCATGTAAAAATATCTACAAAACTTCTATGCCTTTTCTTCTGTTAATCTGTCTTTTGGTAGTTTGATTCACAGGCCTCCAGAAAGGAAAATAAGAGGACAGAGGAAAAGTTTTCCTCCTTACACTCCTAAATTCTCAGGATGCATAAAGCATCCTTTTGCTTTTTTGTTTGTTTGCTTGTTTTTTTAATGAGACAGGATCTCACTCTGTCACCCAGGCTAGAATGCAGTGGCGTGATCACAGCTCACTGCAGCCTGGACCTCCTGGGCTAAAGCAATCCTCCCAGCATCAGCGCCAGAGTAGCTGGGACTACAGGTGTATGCCACCACACCTGGCTATTTTCTTTTCTTTTCTTTTCTTTTTTTTTTTTTTTTGTAGAGGTGGGGTCTCACTATGCTGCTTAGACTGATCTTGTACTCCTGGGCTCAAGTCATCCTCCTACGTGGGCCTCCCAAAGTGTTGGGATTACAGGCATGAGCCACCGTGTCCGGATGCATGAAGCATTCTTGAGAAGTCTCTGACCCAGTTCCTCTCCAGTGTAGTACTGGGGAGGGCAGAATTTTAAAGAACATAGCCAGCATTCTGCTGGGGAGCAAAAAGCCAGTGTACCTTTCTTAAGGGCACCCCAATCTCTACAAGCAATGTCTTAAAGTTCTGCTCATTTGACATTGGAGATGGAGAGGAAGCAACCCCTCCTACTTCCATAGAAAGAAAAGGTAAAAACCCTTTTCACTGTGGACGCTGTGTTCCCTACAAGGCCAAGGATCTCAGTCTTTGTCTTCCCCTACTCATGTGGTTGACCGTAGTAAGGCCAGGTCTGCAAACCATTATGTAAGCTCTAAGGGTAGTTGAATGGTCCCATGTGTTCACTGCTCTCTTCAGAACGAGAGGTAATTAGAACCTGTTGTTTTCAACTGGAGGTCCCAGGACCAATTCTGAAGCCATAGGAAAGTCTCATTTTAACATCCTTTTCAGAAGAATATTCCTGCAAAAATCTGAGAAACCGCACAATTTACCAAATGCCAACTGATTTTTTTTTTGCATATTTTAATCTCTCTGTGTTTCCTTGTTAGTACTGAAGGGCCTGATTTTTAGGTCCCCCCACAACCCCAGTCCGTACCAAAGCAGAAATAAGGCCCAGAGAATTGGAAATGGAACTAAAGCCTCCTGCCTCTCTGTTCAATGTTCTCTCTACTAATAAATATCTGCTGTTCTTCCTGCCTGGCATGCATTCTTTCTTCTAGCAACATTTTAAAAAATTGAGATAAAATTCACATAATAGGCCAGGCATAGAGGCTCATGCCTGTAGTGCTGGCACTTCGGGAGGCTGAGGCGGGCAGATTACTTGAGCTCAGGAGTTCGACACCAGTTGGGCAACATGCAGAAATCCTGTCTCTACCAAAAAATAAAAAGGCAAAAACATAGCTGGGAGAGACGGTACACTTTTGTATTCCCAGCTACTGGAGAGGTGAGGCAAGAGGATCACTTTAGCTTGAGAGGTCAAGGCTGCATGAGAAGTGATTGCATCACTGCACCCTAGACTGAGCAACAGAGTGAGACCCTGTCTCCAAAAAATAAAAAAATTCATATAATGTAAAAATTATTTTAACTACTATTTTAAAACGTACAATTGAGTGACTTCTGCATTTATAATATTGTACGACCATCACCACCGTCTAATTGCAGAGCATTTTTATCACCCCACAAAGAAATCCCATACCTATTAGCCTTCACTTTCTATTCCCCTTCCACACATCCCCTAGCAACCACTAATCCACTTTCTGTCTCTATAGATTTGCCTATTCTGGATATTTCATATATATGGAATCATACAACATGTGGTATTTTGTGATTGGTAGCATAAAGTTTTTCAGGTTCATTCAGGTTGCAGTATCTATCGTCACTTCACTCCTTTTTATGCTTGAATAATATTCCACCCTATGAATAGACCACATTTATTTAGTCATTCATCTGTTGGTGAACACTTGGGTTGTCTTCATTTTTTTTAAATCAATAATGTTGCTGTGATCTTTTGGTTTTGTTTTTTTGAGACAAGGTCTTTCTCTGTCACCCAGGCTGGAAGGCAGGAACACAATCATGGTTCACTGCAGCCTTGATATCCTGGGCTCAAGTGATCCTCTCATCTCAGCCTTCCAAACAGCTGGGACTACAGATGTGTGTCACCATGCTTGGTTAATTTAAAACATTTTCTTATGGAGACGGAGTCTTACTATGTTGCCTAGGCTGGTCTTCAACTCCTGGACTCAACTGATCCTCCCTCGTCGGCCTCCCAAAGTGCTGGGATTACAGGCATGAGCCACCATGCCCAACTGACCACTTATATTCTCTTGGGTCTAGATCTAGGAGTGGAATTGCTGGGTCAGATCTAATTCTATGTTTAACTTTCTGAGGAACTGCCAAACTTTGTCACAGTGGCTTCACTATTTGACATTCCCACCAGCAATTTATGAGCTTGGTAATATTTTTGTTTTCCTTTGAAGAACCAGCCTCATTTTTGAGCCCACGTGGTGGTGGGAACACTTAAGATATAGTCTTGGCTGGGTGCAGTGGCTGACACTGTAATCCCAGCACTTTGGGAGGCTGAGATGGGTGGACCCCTTGAGCCCAGGAGTTCAAAACCAGCTTGGATAACATGATTAAATTTCATCTCCATTAAAAAAAAAAAATACAAGGTTAGGCACGGTGGCTCATGTCTGTAATCCCAGCACTTTGGGAGGCCGAGGTGGGTGGATCTCCTGAGGTCAGGAGTTCTAGACCAGCCTGGCCAAGAAGCTGACACCCTGTCTCTACTAAAAATATGAAAATTAGCTGGGTGTGGTGGCAAGCACCTGTAATCCCAGCTACTTGGGAGGCTGAGGCAGGAGAATCACGTGAACCCGGGAGGTGGAGGTTGCAAGGAGGCGAGATCGTGCCACTTCACTCCAGCCTGGGCGACAAGAGTGGAACTCTGTCAAAAAAATAATTTAGCCAGATGTGGTGGCACATGCCTGTAGCGCCCTATAGTCCCAGCTACTCTGGGGACTGGAGGTGGGAGGATCACATGAGCCCAGGAGGTCAAGGCTGCAGTGAGCTGTGATTGCATTACTGCACTTCAGCCTGGGCAAGAGAGTGAGATACTGTCTCAAAAAAAAAATACTATCTTAGTAAATTTCAGGAACACAATACATTATTATTAACTATAGTCCTTACTGTACATTAAGTCTCCTGAAGTTATTAATCTTATTTCCGAAAGTTTGTATCCTTTGACCAACATCCTCCCATTTTTCCCTACTCCCAGACCCTCTGATGATGTGACTCCCACCCCAATCTGTCCCAAAGATGTGCAGTTAAACAGGGGCTAGCCACTTAGCGTGCAAGAGTGATTGCTTCAGGGATGGGCGTGTGACTTGAGCCAGGCCAGTGAGATTCAACTCTGAATCAGAACAACCCCTGGATTTTTGTTACTTGGGCCAATTAAAAAAGCAACAACAACAACAACACCTTTTAAAAAAATTAATTAAGCCAATTTGAGCTGGCCAAGTCACCACCCTGTATAATTTCCTGTCACTTGGCCAAGTCACCACCCTGTATAATTAAGATCTGCTTGTTTAAAATCTCTATCCAAGAGATTTACCTCCTATGTATGTTTTACATGTATTTAGTTTCAATTCTACACTGGGTACAGCTACAAGATGATACTGGAGTTGAGCTCACACCAGTTGGACAAGACAGGATCAATGAATGGTCAGAGATGGGATTTTACAGACAAAGGGGAACTTTCGGCTGCAGGTGTTATCATTCCATGACCTCAGAGCTGTGATGAAAAGAAGCAGAGAATCTGGGTGAAAATCCATCCACCAAGATAAAAGTAACCCCACCACTCCCTTGAAGCAAAAGCCCTCTCCAGTAGGTCTCATGTCTGCTCTGGCAGCCCTTTTTTGCTGATGCGTGACAAGCCTGCTGTCCAGCCTTACTCTTGGATAAAACTGATCCTGGCTTGTCACCTTGGATGGGAGGACGAACTTCAATCAGAGGCTTGGCCCACTACTGGCTACCAGGCTCCAGGAGGGCTCTGGGAGGGCTCCCAGTAGAGGATAATATCCTCCCAGGTAGAAGATAATAAGCTGTCCTCTACCTCCCTCCCCTAATTAGGAAAAGAAAAGGGAGCAAAGAGGAAATAGCAATTAAGTGTCTGGGTCTGGAGTTCTGTAGGTCTAGGTTTCAAACCCAGCTCCACTACTTAGTTTGCTGTGTGACCTGGAACAAGTTGCTAAACTTCTCTGAGCCTCATTTTCCTCATCTGCAAAATGGGAATATTGTTTCTATTTCCTAAGATTGGTGTGAAAGTGATAATGTTCATGATGATGCTGGTGATTGCTAATACCAAATACTGAGCATGGCAGCTATTCTGTGAACATGGTCTTCTTTTTTTATTCACATTAACCTGTGAGGTATCATTAGCCACATTTTGAAGACAAAGAATCTGAGGCACCAGAGGTTAAGGCATTATCTTTGGGCTGTACATTAAGAGTGGAGCAGGGGTTCACACAAAGGCAGTCAACTCCCAAGTCCATGCTTTTGCACATGCTATATCAACTGAGCCTCCTTTAATCCTCACAGCAGTCCTGAAGGCAGGACAAATTATTAAGCCCATTTTATAGAAGAAGAAACAGAATCTCAGAGAGGATAAGTAATTCTCTGCAAGGAGACAGAGCTAGAAAGCAACAGGGCCAGAATTTGAATCCAGGTCTATACTCTTGTCACTACCTACACCCTCATGCCACCCCA
The DNA here is from genome assembly GCA_963573385.1 of Cacajao melanocephalus. Classification (NCBI taxonomy): domain Eukaryota; kingdom Metazoa; phylum Chordata; class Mammalia; order Primates; family Pitheciidae; genus Cacajao; species Cacajao melanocephalus. The sequence goes on along the minus strand of CAUYLG010060740.1, from coordinate 7,085 downwards.
GGTGTGGCCTGCTTCACATATTCAGGAGCATGAGCCTGGGGGAGGGGCTTGCACTTTGGTGTGTTGGTGAGCTGACATGGGAACACCACCCCTTGACTACTCTGTATACAAGTCTATTCTCCCTTCATGCTTCTATGTATAATGTCTTTTTATCTAAATTGGAATCTATGTGTTTTAAAAAAAAAACAATTAATGTTGCTTAAAGCAAATCCGCTGTGGAGAATGGCCATGTCCCCAACACCCTACTGACCTCAACCGCTCTCCAAGGTGCTGAACAATTTGCCAGTCTCAGGCTGTTCAGTGCTCCTCTTCCCCCAAGGCACTTCTCCGCCCTCCCCATCTGTGATGCCTACCGGGTGTCCTTCCAAGAGCCTTGGTCTCAGGGGTACTCACCACTGGTAGGCCTGTACCATATCTGCACGCAGTCTTCTTCTTCTGGGTCTGCGTGGATGCCATCATCTGGCTGGCTGCCATCCCAGTAGCTGTAGTCATAGGATGAGCCGTCAGTCCATTCAAACTGCCCTTCCTGGGAGGGTTCCACCCAGAGAGACAAGGAAGCAAGCCAAGGAGAAGAAGATCAGGCATTTGAGACTTTTCTGTTTTTGAGACGGAGTTTTGCTCTTGTTGCCCAGGCTGGAATGCAATGGCATGATCTCGGCTCACTGTAACCTCCACCTCCTGGGTTCAAGTGATTCTCCTGCCTCAGCCTCCTGAGTAGATGGGATTACAGGTGTCTGCCACCACACCTGGCTAATTTTTTGTATTTTTAGTAGAGACAGGGATTCCCCATGTTGGTCAGGCTGGTCTTGAACTCCTGATCTCAGGTATCACCTCAATTTCTAACACCTCTGCACAGAAGTCCTCACTGAGGCTACTGCTTTCTGATACTACTGCTACCAATCAGATACTACTGCTATTATTACCACTATTACTAGCTGCCTTTTGTTGAGGGCTTACTATGTGCCAGGACAGGCACTTTACTCGCTTTATCCTCACCATTCTGAAAAGCAGGCATTATCAGTCCCATTTTACAGATAAGAAAACCGAGACTCAGATTGGTCTACCCAAATTCATACAGCAAATAAAGCATTAGTGCTGGGAATCAAACCCAGGTCTTCTTGAGTCAACTACCCAAGACCCCTAACTACTACACTTTGCCAGTGGATGGGAGTCACGCTCCATCTCTTTTCTTTTTGTCTAAATAGTCTGTGTTTTTCTTGCTTAAGGCAGAACTACTCTGTTCAATTACAAGAAAAGTCCTGTTGGGAATTTGATTGGTGTTGCAATAAATGTGCAAATTAACTGTGGAAAGAACTACATTTTTGTAACTTGTCTAGGAACAAGAGCCATTTCTTTATTTATTTAAGTTTTAAGAAAAGTATCCCCCAAAGCACTGATGATTATGGAGCCCATGTTATATAATGGGAATAGCATGCCACTTCTGAGAGAGAGATGAGAGCTTGAGACCCCATGTCTGCCCACTGCCTAGCTCTGCAACCTGAGCAAGTTACTTAACTTCTCTGAGCCCCAGTTTCCACATCTGTATGATGGAGTTAATATGTCCTCTAGAGAGCTGTTGTGAGGGTTGAACAAACTGAAACACGTGAAGGACTTAACACAATGCCTGATCTATGGTGCCTAGCTCTGAAAAGAAGAAAAAAAAAAGGCATTTTCCTGTATTTTTTGTTATTATTATTAGGTCTTTTCAAACAAGTTTCTTTAACTCTGATTTAGTGTACTTATAATCCAATTTTACAGTTGCTATTATAAATGGACATTTTAGTGTTTTTAAAATTGTAACTTCTATATGTGTTCTTGCTGGAGGAAGTCTATTGATTTAAAAGATCAATAGGCATGGTGGCTCATGCATATAATTCCAGCGCTTTGTGAGGCTGAGGTTGGAGGATCACTTGGAGCCAGGAGTTGGAGAAAAGCCTGGGCAATACAGCGGGACCCTCTCTCTACCAATAATTTTTTTAAAAAACAATCCAGATGTGGTGGTCCCAGCCTGTAGTACTAGCTACTCTGGAGCCTAGGTTGGGAGCACTGCTTGAGCCCAGGAGTTCAAGGTTGTGGTGAGCTGTGATTGCACCACTGTACTCCAGCCTGAGCAACAAAGCAAGTCCCTGTCTCAATAGAAATAAATAAATAAATGTTAGGTGTGACCACACTGTTCTTTCTGCTACTTTAACAGCAATTCTTTTCATCCTTAAAGAGTTCTTATAGTATGCTAAGCACCACGCTAAGCTCTTTACATATATTAGCTCACTTATTTTTCTTTCCACAGGCACTATTATTTTCATCCCCATTGCACAGACACAAAAACTGAGGCTCAGAGAGGTTTTTAAAATTTGCATAAAGTCACCTACCAGCCAGTAAGTGGCAGAACAGGAGCTGGCACCGGAACCTTATTCCCTATAGTACTCTGAACAGGGCAAGAAGCATACATGCAAAATAGAGACTCAACGTGCAGCTTGCCAAGAAAAAGTTTGAGGACAAAAATCTCCAGGTGGAGTTTGTTGTGACATTGCAGAGATCTGGTCCAAGCTACTATCTTCAGCTTTATTATACACCCACTCCTACCTCACTCTGCGCCTTAGCCACAGTGGTCTTCCTTAATTAACTTCCTTGAACATGCCATGACCTCCCCTTTCTCAGGACATTGACCCATGCTGTTTCCTCTACCTGGAATAGACTGTCTCTGGCTAATGTCTATTTATCCATTAGACACTAACTTAAGTATCTCTTACCCAGGAAGGCTGTGGCAGTCACAGAAGTACATTGCACAGATCACCTTCAGGAGGACCAGCAGAAAGCAGAGTTGATGGACAGCTCCAGCTCTCCTGCCACCTTGGATTCACTGCCTTGTTTGTGCTAAGGACATACCTCTGCCTCTTTGGAGCTACCATTGCATTTACAATGAGACCATGCTTCCTCCAGGCTGTTCCCAGCCAGTGATTCAGCATGTCAGAGGTAATGGTGCTGGTGCATTCCTGCCCAGGGCAGGATTCCAGTCTTGGGCATTTTTGCTTGGGGACTCCCCATTGGTCTAGCCAAGACTTTCTCAGCACTGTGCTGTGATGAGGCTCTCCCTACCCAGTCCTTCCTCTCCAACCTCCTTCACATATCTTAGACCCAAGGTGTTGTCTGAAGTCCTTCCCTGCCTACTTATGCCTCCTTCCTCTTTTTCAGACACAAATATTTCCCTTTCAACATCTCTTGCACATCTAATCATGTTTGAGTGTCTTTTTCTTTTTTTCTTTTTGAGACGGAGTCTTGCTCTGTCACTCAGGCTGGAGTGCATGATGTCGGCTCACTGCAACCTCTCCGCTTCCCAGGTTTAAGCAATTCTCCTGGCTCAGTCTCCTGAGTAGCTGGGATTACAGGCACCTGCCACCATGCCTGGCTAATTTTTGTATTTTTAGTAGAGGCAGAGTTTCACCATGTTGGCCAGGCTGGTCTCAAACTCCTGACCGCGTGATCCACCCGCCTCAGCCTCCCCAAGTGCTGAGATTATAGGTGTGAGCCACTACACCCGGCCTAATGACTTTTTTTTTTTTAAAGAGAACCCAAGCCAAACAGGTTTTCTCTGACCATGCTATCTGTTTGCATCATCTAGTAGGACATCATTAAATGTCTTTCACAAATTGGTTATGCTGTAACTGTGGCATTTGGTGTCTGATTTCTCTCTGCATGCTGTGTGCGTAGCTGTGACCTGGCACAGATGTGAAAGGTTTATTAAATTAAAAAGAATCCTGGTTGGAGCTTCCAAGGGGCCCAATGGCTATTGCTTTCTCACCTGTCTGTGATCATGAAGGCCTGTCCAGACGTCAGCTGGGATGCCGGGAACACAGCTGTTCACGAGGTCATACACAAAGACATTCTCCTCCCAGCTGCAAATGTAAGAAACATAGCAGCTGATTCCTCACTGCCTCTTTTCATAGGATGGAGTCAAAAATTGAAAGCAATTCTTATTTACCTTCCTGGACCAAAGTAAATAGAGGACATGATCCTATTTGGCCTTCGTTTTTCATTAGGTCACCCATATGTGGCTAGTCCCACATGGGCATCTCTGGATTTGACCTATGCCAGTTCAAAGAAAGACTCAGCACTGCTACTCATCCCTAAAAACTTACATCCATCTCAAAAACACTAGCAAATGAGGTGGATTATATTGAAGATATCATGAAAAGACAATGAAAGGAGTTTACACTGCATTGCACACATCACATAAGTCAATGAACAATTCCACCAGTAATTTCTCCTTCAAAGGCCCTCCTTACACTGTCAGTTTATCATATATCCCCCTCTCTCCTAGTCTTTTTTCACACACCATCTCCAAAATGTCTGTTTTCCTGGGAGACTCAGCTCTAGGCTTGAACTTGCATTGCCCACTTAGCAAAACTGAGCCCCTCAGTTAACAGCCCACCATCCTTAGATGTCATGGGTGTCTTGTGGGGGGATTCTTATCCTCTATTTCAAAGAGCTTATCAAATAATTCACTCAACAAAAGGAATCAGTGGAGGACCCTGCTGACAGTCCACTGCCAAAACCAACAAAGAAGTAGAGATGGATGGATAGATTGATGAATGAATGGATGGATGAGTGGATAGATAGACAAATGAATTAATGGGTGCGTGGACAGGTGGATGGATGGGTGGATGAATGAATACATTGATGGATAGATGAACAGATAGACTGATAAACAGATAGATAGGTAGAGAAATCAACACATAATTATTTTCACCTTATAATCAAAATGTTTCTTGAGCATTGACTTCACATCAGGTACTACGCTAAGTGTTATACGTGCAGGAATTCATTTTATTCTCAGAACAAACAGGCACTAGGGAAGATACTACTGGTTGTCTATCCCATGGCCATTCCTAATCTCTAACCCCATTGCCTTAATTATGACCCAGAAAAGCCAAATTTCATTTTCCCAGCTCCCTTTGAAGCTGACATTGGCTATATGACCAAGCGTAGCCAGTTAGATTTAAGGCAACGTTTGGGGGACATCTTGGGAACATTTTCCTCCATGATGAAAGGAGGGAGGTATGTGGAGAAGGCCCAAGTTTCTAGTACTGCCCTTTCTCCTTAGGTTGTAGCCATGTCTGGACACAAAATTTGGAGCTGCTGCAAGTGAAGATGCTGAAGACAAGCTGAGACAACTGCTCATCCAGGGCCCATTTCAACAAGCCTGACAAAGGTAGTTTGTAAAGGTTAGAAGAATGGGCAAGGGTTGTGACAGCAAATGGACAACTGGTTGGCGCACTTCACTGAAATCATTCACAGACCCAGATGACAGATCCCGCTGAACAAATGATTCCCACTATTGGCTTTCACATGCCACTAAAAGGTGAACTTTAGTATGTCAACGAAGTCAATACAGAATGATAATAATCAGCCATAGACCTAATACTTCACTTCAAAACAGGGCCATGTTGGGATACCCTTTATGTTACAATAAGGTGTATCTGTTCCTGTCAGCTTCTTCCAAATGACTGCTCCCTGAAGGCTGCCACCTTATCTAAAATACCCACCACTGGAAGATTTCTTTTTTCTGGAGGCATTGGTAGTAAATCAAAGCACCCATACTTACTCTCCTTAGTTTTGTGTTAGTGAAGTGGAATTGATTGCCAATCAATTCCAGATTAGAAGCACTTAGAATTCTGGCACTCAGAATTCATCTTAACACAGTGCTCCAGCCAGTCACATGCAGCAAGTTACTTAACAAATACTCTTGGAGGAAAGGAAAGAGGAAGAGTGAGACAAGGCTTGCTCACTCTCAGAAAGACGAACTGATATGGAATGTTAAAAAAAAAGAACTGGCCTCCTCAAGGCAGAATTATAGTTTATTGTAATTAATAAAGATAATAATAACTCCTGCTGTTGGGCACGGAGTTATCCAAGTGCTGTATAAGAACATTAGATGCATGATCACCTTTAATGCCTCACAACTTTAAAAGATCAGTGTGATTATTGCTCTTTCCAAGTTGAGAACTCTTTGGCTTAGAGTTTATGTGGTTTGGTTAAGATAGTGTAGGTAGGAAGTGATGGAGCTGGGGCTAGAGTCTAGAACTGCCTGATTCTAATGCCCTTAATCAATGGTCATCCTGTCCCTCACAGCTTTCTTCATTTGGAACACCTGCTGCCCTCATCCCCTAAGCTTCCCAATCTTTCAAGATCCTGATCCAGAACCAGTACTTCCAGGAAACCTTCCATGAATATCTTCTATCCAATTCTTGACCACTTGTAGCCCAAAGATCCTGTTCCCCCTGGGGCTGGCTGGTTAGTTTGGTTCTCCACTTTCAAGGTCCTTCTGATGCAGTTGGGGTTGCAAGTATAATGAGGGCTGTCGAGAGAAGAGCCTTAATTTGGAATCACTTTTGCATTTGCTTTTTATTACATATATCTCATTTTCCTCTACAGGCTGGGAATTCTTTGAGAATGTCCTCTGTCTTTACAAGTGCCAACTTTGTACTGTGCTGTGCTCTCATAGCAGATTCAATCCCTGAAGAATATCTTTCCTAGGGCTCCATGTTAGCTGGCTTTCAGTTAATGGAGGGCACTTATGAGTCACTGGTGGATGGGTAGGAGGGAGAAACCAGAGTATTTCTTTCCCCCTCTGCTTGGGAGTCTCTGGCAGGGGCCTCTCCTCTGTGGCTACAAATCCCATAGGACTGGCCTGCCCTCCAACTCAGGCATAGAATTGGCTTTCTGCTCTTCTGTATCTCTAGTTTGTCTCACTACTCCTAAGTTCTGAGCTTCCATCGCTTGCCTATATTAAATTATCTGTTTTAGATACCTGTAGTGGTTCTGGTTTTCCTGGTTGGAACCTGACCGTCTCAGTATATTTCTCAACCCCACTGAAAATACACTGGTTGTTCAATACATCTGTTGGAGGAAGAGAGGAGTGGATTCAAGAGGTATTTGGAAACTAAGATAAAGAACCTCTTCTTCACTGGTTTTTTTTTTTTTTTTTTTTTTTTTTTTTTTTTTTTTTTTTTTGTATATTTCTATGCCCCCCAAACGGGAACACCGACGCCCAAACACCGCAACCCCCCCCCCACACCCACCAAACA
>CAUYLG010060739.1:0-15689 GCA_963573385.1 Cacajao melanocephalus | reverse complement strand
TTTAATGTAACTTGTGTCATCAATGAAGAACTAAAAGGTATATAATCAGACTTATGCACACAATAAACCTGCTACTCTGGCATGTTACGGGCATCGCCAGGGTAGTCCTCCAGACCCCACTGTCTGTCTGTCTGTCTGTTTGTCTTCTCTTCCGCGCACTCTCTCCTCCAGGTTGTGAACATCTCCGAGTTGGGGTGAGGTCTCCCGCAGGCCGGGAGCCTCCTGGCAGACGTGCCGGTCCCCGACAATTCTGCATCACCTCAGTCAAATCCATTCTCTGATTTCCCTTCTTTAAGCAACACTTGCTACCAACTCGAAGCTCCAAATACCTGGCAAGCACCCTCTGATGTTTTCCCGCTGTTTTTGAAGTGTGCGGCCTCTGAAATTGTCTTGTCTCTTTTAGGTTCTGCTGCGCTGTTGGGAAAGGGCTCTGGAACATGGGAGAGCCACGCTCCTGCTTCGGGAAACTTGCTGTTACTTTGCACTGGAGACTCACTCTGAATTATTTTTTGTACAAAATCAAAAAACCCTCTCTTGGGGTCTGAATCTGAGTCTCTTTCCTGTAACAAAACCAGTAATAAAAATTTGCCAGTTGGAGCCAGGTGCAGTGGCTCACACCTGTAATCCCAGCACTTTGGAAGGCTGGCGGATCACTTGAGGTCAGGAGTTCGAGATCAGCCTGGTCAACATGGCATAACCCCATCTCTACTAAAAATACACAAAATTTCCGGACGTGGTGGCGCGTGCCTGTAATCCCAGCTATTCAGGAGGCTTAGGAAACCTAAATACTCATCCAAAAGCTCCTACATCTGAAAAATAAATTCAGTAAAGTTTCAGGATACAAATTCAATGTGCACGTATTAGTGGCATTGGTACACACCAACAGTGACCAAACTGATATTTAAATCAAGAACTCAAATCCTTTTAAAGCACCTGCAAAAAAATAAAATAATTAGGAATATACCTAACAGAGGCAATGAAAGATCTATACCTAATTAGGAATATACCTAACAGAGGCAATGAAAGATCTCTACAAAAGAACCTATAAGACATTGTTGAAAGATATCATAGATGACACAAACAAATGAAAACACATCACGGGCTTATAGATGGGTAGAGTTAGTGTTGTAAAAATAGTCATACTACCAAAAGCAATTTACAAACTCAATGCAATTCCCATCAAAATAACATTATTATTCCTCACAGAACTAAAAAATAAAATCTAAAATTCATTTGAAAGAAGAAAAAGACCCTGTACAGCCAAAGCAAGACTAAGCAAAACAAAACTCAACTCGGGATTGATCAAAGACATTAAAACCTGAAACTATAAACATTCTAGAAGGTAATATTGAAAAAACATTTGTAGACATTGGCTTTGGCAAAGAGTATATAACCAAGAACCCAAAAGCACATGCAACAAAAAACAAAGACAGATGAGACTTGATTAATTATCAAAAGAAGATACACCAATGGCCAACAAACATACATAAATTACTCAACATTACTAATGATTAATGATCAGGAAAATGCAAATCAAAACCACAATGTGATACCACCTTATTCCTGCAAAAATGGCCATAATTAAGACATCAAAAAATAATACATGTTGGCATGGCTGTGGTGAAAAGGAAATACTTTTACACTGCTGCTGGGAATGTAAACTAGTATAACCACTATGAAAAACAGTATGGAGATTCATTAAAAAACTAAAAGTAGAGCTGCCATTTGCTTCAGCAGTGTCACTACTGGGTGTTTAAATAGAAAGAAGTCATTATATGAGAAAGACACTTGCACACGCATGTTTATAGCAGCACAATATGCAATTGCAAAAATATGGAAGCAGCCTAATGCCCATCAACTAATGAGTGAAAGAGAAAATGCTGCATATATATATATATGAATGAATGCTACTAAGCCATAACAAGGAATAAAATAGTAGCATCTGCAGCAACGTTAACGGAGTTGGAGACCATTATTCTAAGTGAAGTAACTCAAGCATTAAAAAAAATTGTATGTTTTCACTTACAAGTGGGAACTAAGCTATGAGAATGCAAAAGCATAAGAATTATATAATGGACTGTGTACTTGGTGGAAAGGGTGGGAGAGGGTCAGGGATAAAAGACTACATTTTGGGTTCAGTGCATACTGCGTGGGAGATGGGTGCACCTAAAAGAACTTATCCATATAACCAAACATCACCTGTACCTTAAGCACTTTGGAAATAATAATAATTAAAAACAAAAACCCCCAAACTTCATAGTTTGACTTTCTATGCTTTGGCTGTCTTTTTTTTTTTTTTTTTTTTTTTTTTTTTCCCAAAAGGGTCTTACTCTATCATCCAGAATAGAGTGCAGTGGCTTGATCAAGGCTCACTGCAACCTTGACCTCCTGGGCTCAGGCAATTCTCCTTCCTCATCCTCCTAAATAGCTGGTACTAAAGGTGCAGGCCACCATGCTGTTAATTTTTGTATTTTTTTAAGACGTGTTTTTGCCATGTTGTTCAGGCTGGTCTCAAATTCCTGGGTTTAAACAGTCTTCATTTCTTGGCCTCCCAAAGTACTGGGATTATAAGCATAAGCCACCATACCTGACCAGAATTTTTGTTTTTGTTTTTGTTTTTTTTAGATGGAGTCTCACTCTGTCTCCTGATTGTAGTGCAGGGGCGTGATCTCAGCTCACTGCAACTGTTCTGCCTCTCAGGTTCAAGCAATTCTTCTGCCTCAGCCTTCTGAGTAGCTGGGAATCCAGGCACATGTTACCAGGCCCGGCTAATTTTTTTTTTTTTTTTAAGTAAACATTGTATTTCACCATATTGGCCAGGCTGGTCTCAAACTCCTGACCTCATGATCCGCCTGTCTCCGCCTCCCAAAGTAATGGGATTACAGGCATGAGCCACCACGCTGGATCCAGACTCTTTAATATGGTATAGAAAAGCTAACGATACTTAGATCTGTGAGTTAACATAAATTTGAAAAAAAAAATCTTTTATTTAAAATATAAAATGTTTTTTTATCGACAAATATTGATATAAAACAGTTCAAAATACTTCCTAGAGATTTCACTAAAAATTCATTTGTTTAGGGTTAATGTAATTAACGTATATATAACTAAGACTACTAGGTGTAAAAAAAAAACAATTCCTCATAGAAAATGTATAAACAAAGTCCAGGCGCGGTGGCTCACGCCTGTAATCCCAACAATTTGGGAGGCTGAGGCAGGAAGATCACTTTGAACTGAGGAGTTCGAGACCAGCCTCAGCAACATGGCAGATTCCAGTCTCTACTTAAAATACGGAAATAAACCAGGCATGATGGTGCACCCCTGTAATCCCAGCTTCTCCAGAGGCTGAGGCTGGAGAATCTCTTGAACCTAGGAGACGGTGATTGTAGTAAGCTGAGATGGCACCACCGCACTACCGCCAGGGTGACAGAACAAGCCTCTCTCGGAAAAAACAAAAACAAAAAAAGAGTGTATAAACAAAAGCAAAATATGCTTTTGATGAAGTAAATTAGAAACACTTTGTCTACTTTGAAATTACTTAAAAGTTGTTTCAAATTAAAAAAATAAAAATAATGTAGACTACAATAAAATAGAAAAAGTTCAAAAACGGGCAGGAGGGATCGCTCACGCCTGTAAACTCAAAGTGCTGGGATTGCAGGTGCGAGCCACCGCGCCCCGCCTGATTTTCTCTTGAACAATAATTTTATGTATTATTAATATACATAAAATATTTTTGTTCACATTTTGAATACGATGAAAAGAGAAAGAGCAAAGAAGAGAGAGAATTTTCCCATGCTCTGGGGTGCGCCTGGCTCAGTTCAGGGAGGAAGCGCTGCCTGAAAGGGCTGTAGCTTACTGTCACTGTTTCTTCATTCTGCCTGGCGTCTGATCACATCTTCTGTCACTCAAGGCCAGAGAAGGCGGGATCTTAAACGTTATCCAATCAGGGACGTTGGGCTAGGAACTGTCCAATCCGGCACACAGCTGAAGCGGACAGGGCTGCTTCCGGGATATGGCGGGGCCTTTGTCTCTCCCTGCAGCCGGAGCTCCGTGTCTTGTTTTCGCTGCTCTGTGTCCTCTGCTCTTAGCGGTCCAGCCTGTGCGGCCCTGTGACCTGCAGGTACTGGAGATCCACAGCTAAGACGCCAGGATCCCCTGGAAGCCTAGAAATGGTGAGAGCATCCGGTCCAACATCCCGAGAAGGGACGGGGCTGGTTGGAACCGGTGGGAAAGTGACTGGTGGAGCTCAGGCCTCCCCACAGTCAGCTCCACAATCTGCACCCCGAGTTCTCTGCCTAGCCCAGCCTCTGTTCCCTTCAGCCATAAGATGGGGGTTACGCTGACAGTCGGGCCCCCGGCGTCCTGTCTTCCCTGTGCAGTGACTATACCCTTGCCTGGAGCCCTCTCTGAGTAGCACCGCTCCTCTACCAGATTCTGCGGGTACCTTGGGAGGGTTGTCAGGGCAGAATCTGACCCAGGGTGAGGCCTCATGAATGGGATGAGCTTTGGTCCGTGGGGATGCCAGGCCCTCTTTTTTCCTATTAAAAATTTGTGGGTGCCACTGCGAAAATACTAAATAATTTAAAGAGTGATTCAGAAATTGTAGAGCACCCAGCTGTGGTTTGTAATCTGTGGTCCATGGAAGGGGCTTGAAGGAAAGATTTGTATGAGGCTCGTGATAAAGGAAACCACATTCAATAATTGGCTAGGTACAGTTATGTAGGGTTTTTGTTTGCTTTTGTTGTTGTTTTTCGTTTTTTGAGATGGAGTCTTGGTCGGTTGCCCAGGCTGGAGTGCAGTGGCCCCATATCGGCTCACTGCAACCTCTGCCTCCTGGGTTCAAGCTATTCTCCTGCCTCAGCCTCCCCAGTAGCTTATCACCACACCTGTCACCACACCTGGCCACTTTTTAAAAATTTCTAGTAAAGACCGGGTTATACCGTGTTGGCCAGGCTGTTCTCAAACTCCTGACCTCAGGTGATCTACCCACCTTGGCCCCCCAAAGTACTGGGATTACAGGCATGAGCCACCGCGCCTGGCCTAGTTTCTTAATTTTTATAATCAAGGTGGAAGTATCCTGCTTATGTAATCAGAGCTTAATTGGCAGCTTATAGTTGGTTAAGCCTGAATTTTGTTTCTGGCAATGTAGTAATTTACCAAAAAATGCTCTTTGAGTGTAGTTTTTTTTTTTTTTAGAAGTAGAATTCCGGGAATTAGCGCCACCTCAATCTAACTGCATAACACTTAATTATTTTAACACTTCACAAGGGATTGATTTTTCCCTGCATTTTTCACGTGTGTCTCAAGCAGGGCCTCAAGCGTACCCCTAATCCCCTATTCCTTCAACCTAACTCTGGCTTGCAGTAAAATACAAAATTTCTGATTTTGTCTGATATCCCAAATGCTAATTTCCTTTCCCTAATTCACTTTTATCAATTATTTGTCCTTTAGTGTACATTTTTTGATACCTATTTTAATTAATTTTTTTATCTTTTTATTTTTTGAGACAGAGCCTTGCTCTGTTGTCCGAGCTGGAGTGCAGTGTCGCAATCTAGGCTCACTGCAATCTTCACCTCCTGAGCTCAAATGATTCTCTTGTCCCAATCTCCCAAGTGGCTGGAATTATAGGCGCCTGCCACCATGCCTGGCTATTTTTCATATTTTTAGTAGAGACGAGATCATTGGCCAGGCTGGTGTTGAACTGTTGGCCTCAAGCAATCCATCGGCTTTGGCCTTCCAAAGACCTAGGATTAGAGAAGTGAGTCACTGTGCCTGGCCAATTAATCATTTTTTTGACAAAACATTTGATGGCACACTTAAAAAGGTTTGTTTTCTTTCTGTAAATATTTCCTATGAGAAGAAAGCAAAGAATAATCTCCAGACACTGTATTGTAAAATATCTCTGCATTTTTTTTTTCCCTAGACACAGATGTCTTATCAGAATGTGTGTAGCTCTACTGAGTTAGTAAATTTCAGTAACAGTACATTTCAGTCCCCAGTTTTTAAACAGTATCTCAGAAGCATAGATGGGCTTCTGGAGTTTGTGACTGGCATCTGCAGTGAGAACAATGTTATGGGACTGAGCCCTGAATCAGGGTCTGTGCTGATTCTGGGTGGTGTCAGAATTCAAGTGTTAGACAGTAAGTTGGTGTTGCAGAATTGCTTCATGTTCAGCAAACTACAGATTTGGTGCCAGAAGAAAGATATTACAGACTCCTGGCCTAGAATAAAACTCTGGGTGTCCAGGAATGGGAGGCTGTGCTCTGCTCTACACAGGCTGTCGCACTTTCTTGTTCTGTGATTCCAGCTCTCCTTCCAGGGTGACAGAGAACTAAAATTTAGAGGAAAGGAGCTGTGATGACAGACCCCTTTTGCCACAGCTGCCGCCACAGGATTTTCACCCACTCACAGACATACCCACTAAGCATTAATGTGTCCACACCTCTTCCAGGACAAGGAACCACACTCAGGAATTTTACCACAGCATTTTTGATCCTAGTACTTTTTTGCCAAAAACTTATGAAAGTGTCTACAAGTCTCTTGGCATATTCTCACCTCCAGACACTGAATCTGCAGAAGCAGCAACCTGTTTTCTACACCAACCTAGGGTTCTGGACCACTGGTTCATAATGTCATCTGCCTGCATGGACCCAGAAATAAATCAGAGTACAGCCCCACCTGGGCCACCCTATGTAGCACAAACCAGCCCTTCAGCCTGCATTGCACTCTTTCCCATCCAGGAGAATTTTTTTTTTTTTTAAACTTTTATTTTTGGTTCAGGGGTACACGTGCAGGTTTGTTATACAGCTAAAATTGTGTCATAGGGGTTTTGTGTGTAGATTATTTTGTAACTAAAGTACTAAACATAGTACCAAATAAGTATTTTTTCTGACCCTGTTTCTCCTCCCACCCTCCACTAGGCCTCAGTGTCTGTTCCCCTCTATGTTAATGTGTTTTTATTATTTAGCTGTTATAAATAACATGCATTTGATTTTCTGTTTCTGCATTAGTTTTCTAAAAATAATGGTCTCTGACTTCATGTTGCTGTAAAGAACATAATCTTGTTTCCTGGTTTTTTTGTTGTTATTTCTTTGTGACCACACAGTATTCCATGATATTTATGTACCATATTTTAAAAAGAAAATTGTATATTTTATTTTTGGAGACAGTCTGACTCTGTTTCCCAGGCTAAAGGGCAGTGGCATGATCTTGGCTCACTGCAGCCCCAACCTTCCAAGCTCAGGCAATCCTCTTTTTTTTTTTCTTTTTTTTTTTTTTTTTGAGACAGTCTTGCTCTTGTTGTCCAGCCTGGAGTGCAATGGTGCCATCTCCACTCACTGCAACCCTGCCTCCTGGGCTCAAGTGATTCTCCTGTCTCAGGCCCCTGAATGGCTGGGATTATAGGCGCCCACCACCACCACGCCTGGCTAATTTTTGTATTTTTAGTAGGGATGGGGTTTCACCATGTTGGCCAGGCTGGTCTTGAACTCCTGACCTCAGGTGATTCACCTGCCCGCCTTTGCCTCCCAAAGTTTTGGGATTACAAGTGTAAACCATTGCAGAGGGCCAAGCAATCCTCTTGTGCCTCAGCCTTCCAAGTAGTACTTCTATGCCTGTGACTACAGGCATGTACCACCATGCCTAGCTAATTTTTCTTATTGTATTTTTTTAGAGATGGGATTTTTTTTCATATTGCTCAGGCTGGTCTCAAACTCCTAAGCTCAGGCAATCCAGCTGCCTTGGCCTCTTAAAGTGCTGAGATTACAGGCGTGAGCCATTATGCTCGATCATAACATATTTTCTTTATCCTGTCTACCATTGATAGGTGTTCTAGTTGATTCCATGTCTTTGCTATTGTGAATAGTGTGGCAGTGAACACATTTGTGCATGTGCCTTATGATAGAATAATTTCTATTTCTTTGGGTATGTACCCAATTATGAGGTTGCTTGGTGAAATGGTAATTCTGTTTTTAGTTGTGTGAGAAATTGACACACTGTGTTTTATAACGGTTGAATTAATGTACACTATTGGCAGCAGCATATAAGTATTCCCTTTTCTCAGCAACCTTGATAGCATCTTTTTTTTTTTTATTTTACTTTTTAATAGCCGTTCTCACTGTTGTGAGGTGGTATCTCATGTTTTTTTTTTCTTTGCATTTCTCTCTAATCATTATTGATGAGCATTTTATTATATGCTTGTTAGCCACATGTCTGTCTTCTTTTGAAAAGCATCTTTTTCATGTATTTTGTCTACTTTTTGGTGAGGTTTTTTCCTTTTCTTGTAGACTTGTTTAAATTTCTTTTGGATTCTGGATATTAGACCTTTGTCAGAAACATAGTTTGCAAATGTTTATTATTATTATTATTATATTATTCTGTAGGTTGTCTGTTTACTGTGTTGACAGTTTCCTTTGCTGTGAAGAAGCTCTTTAGTTTAATTAGGTCCCATTTGTAAATTTTTGCTTTTGTTGCAATTGCTTTTGGTATCTTCACCATGAAATCTCTGCCAGTTTCTATGTCTAGAATGATAGTTCTTAGGTTATCTTCCCAAGTTTTTTTATAGTTTTAAAATAAACATTTCAGTTTATAATTAATATTGAGTTGATTTTTGTATATAGTGTAATAAAGTTTCAGTCTTCTACATAGAGCTAGCTCGTCATTCCACCACCATTTATTAAATAGGGAATTCTTTCCACATTCCTATTGTCACCTTTGTTGAAGATCAGATGATTGTAGGTCTGTGCCATTATTTCTGGGCTCCCTATTCTGTTGCACTGGTCTATGAGTTTGTTTCTGTGCTAGTTCCATGTTGCTTTGTTTACTGTAGCTCTGTAGTATAACTTGAAGTCAGGTAGTGTAATGCCTTCAGCTTTGTTATTTTTGCTTATGATTACCTTGGCTATTCAGTCTCTTTCATTTTGTATAAATTTTAAATAGTTTATTTTTTAGTTCTTTTAAAATATTTTGGTAGTTTCATTAGAATAGCATTAAATCTAAATTTTTAGGGGGAGTATGATTTTTAGGATATTGATATTTTCTATTTATGAGCATTGTTTTTTTTTTTCCATTTGTTTGCTCCATTTCTGACTTCTTTAAGCATTGTTTTGTCATTCTTATCGAGATCTTTCACCTTCCTGGTTAACTGTATTCCTAGATAGTTTATCTTTTAGCAGCAATTCTGCATGGGATTGTGTTTATGATTCATATTTGGCTTAGATGTTGTTGATTTACAGGGATGCTACTAATTTTTGTACATTTATTTTGTATCCTGAAATTATTATTATTTGCCAAAGGTACATAAAAATATATTTTAACTTTAAAAATAACGTAATTACAGTAATACTCTGCCTGTGTCTTACCAACATGTAGCTGACGATCAGAATTTTGCAATATAGATACAATATGTAGGGATATATAAGAACAACAAGAAAATCTCAAAAACCCATAAAGTTCAAATGTGAAAACAGAAAAGTTTTAACACTGGAGAATTTGCTATGGTGAGCCCAAGCAATATATAGAAAAGAGTCTAGAAAAAAGGTTTAGATGTTAAATAAATTTGGACTTTTTCTTGCTCAGAAAACACTGTAGTGCTGTAAAATTCTGTAAATTTCCTTAATGTGACTTGCCCAGCCCTTCATAGCTAGTGCCAGTTCTGGCCAAGCCAGATTTCTTGTGTGTCTGCAAACAATATGTGAGTCAAACATCAACAAAGCCTGCTGAAAATGTGCTCTGGCTGACTCACTTCCTCTTTTTGCCAAGGCAGGTTTTGCTTTGTTGTTTTTTCTAAATTGTTTTTGCAAACAGGGCATAACAGGTAAAATAAAATAAAAAAAAGTACTTTGTAAGAATATTATTTTAGAAAACCCATCACAAAACTGCAAATACAGCTTTAGAAGCCTTTCTCTTCAACTGCGGTTAGTTTTTGTGCCTTTTACCCCAAAGGAAAAAAGTTGGCATCGTGTTACTTATTTTTATCCATGACATTCAGCACCTCATCCAAAAGTGAGGGCCCAAGATCCAGCTGCAGGGAGAGAAGAGAGCCTGTGAGGTCAGAGAGGGACTCCTCTGACTTAGTCTTGCCTTTGATGAGTGTGTGTGGGGTGGCATGGTCAAACATATCCTCAGTTGTCCAGTCAGGGTACTGTTCCGACAGGCTGGAGGAGCGGCTGTCCCTGCCCTGTCTGGGTTGAGATGCAGAACCGCTGGAGCCCCACGAGTTGTCTTCCTGGAGGACTGTCTTGTTCAACAGACTACTTTTCTCCCAAGCTTTTCCCTCCATGACGGGTTCGCAGCTAAGCCTGGGCAGCTTAGCTGGCCCAAAGGACCCCTGTTTGGAATTAAATGTCACTGGTGACAGTAAGGGCAACATGAGAGCTTGGGACCCTCCAATGGTCAGGAGAGAGATGGCATTTTTGAGCACTGGGAAGGGTGTTTCTTTGAACACGGAGTTTGAGGTGCTGTTGGCCCAGAAGAACTCGTTATGCCCAGGGAACTGGCCCAGGTGTGCTTCCTCCTAGTTTCCAGATAAAAGCACATAGTTCCCTTGAAGAAAAGAAATATTTCTAACGACGTCGTTCTGTCCTTCTTTGCTGATGTGGATGGTGTGGCGAAATCTCCAAACCGGGGATATCAGGAGACAGAATGTCCCTCAGTTTAATTTTTTTTTTCCTTTCTTGTTATTGGCTGCTTTCATGTACATTGGGGTCTTTGCTGGCATTTTGGAATTTGAGAATGTGTATTTTGCAAGCGGGAATGAGACCACTTCCTTCACAGATGGCATATGTTTCTGAAGAATCTTTTTTGATAAAAACTGTCATGTCAATTTTCTCAGGCGGCTTCAGAAGTGGCTCTAGCTGTACGAGGTTCCAGTGTGGCGAGCAGTGACCCACAGGGAAGCGAGACCATCTGAGCATGCCGCCCCAGCCAGGCTGAAGCTCCCCAGCTCCTTCACAGCCTGGGCTCTGGTGAGCGTGAGGGGCTGTATCCTGAAGTTATACTGGAGTTGTTTGTAGGTTTAAAGAGCTTTTCTGCCAAGGCTATATGGTTTTCCTGATGTAGAATCATGTTGTCTGCAAACAGGAATAGTTCGAATTCTTCTCTTCCTGTTTAAATCTTTTATTTTTTTTAATTTTAATTTAATTAATTAATTAATTTATTTATTTGAGATGGTGTCTCTGTTGCCCAGGCAGTGCCACGATCTCAGCTCACTGCAACCTCTGCCTCCTGGGTTCAAGCGATTCTCTTTCCTCAGCCTCCTGAGTTGCTAGGATTACTGGCACGCGCCACCAAGCCCAGCTAATTTTTGTATTTTCAGTAGAGACTGGGTTTTACCATGTTGGCCAGGCTGGTCTTGAACTCCTGATCTCGTGTTCCACCCTCCTCGGCCTCCCAAAGGGCTGGGATTACAGGTGTGAGCCACTGCACCCAGCCAAATGCCTTTTATTTTTATCTTTTGCCTGATTTCTTTGATCAGGACTACCGATTTTATGTTGAATAGTAATGTTGAGAGAAGGCATCTTTGCCTTGTGCCAGTTTTCAAGGAGAAATGCTTGAACTTTTCTTTCTTTCTTTCTTTTTCTTTTTGAGATAGAGTCTCCCTTTCTCTCCCAGGCTGGAGTGCAGTGGCACAATCTTGGCCTACTGCACCCTCCATCTTCTGTGTTCAAGAAATTCTCCTTTCTCAGCCTCTTGAGTAGCTGGGATTACAGGCATCTGCCACAACACCTGGCTAATTTTTGTATTTTTATTAGAGACAGGATTTTGCCATGTCAGCCAGGTTGATCTTGAACTCCTGACCTCAGGTGATTTACCTGCCTTTGCCTTCCAAATTGCTGGAATTACAGGTGTGAGCCACTTGCACCCATTTGCTTCCAGGTTTTGA
This sequence comes from Cacajao melanocephalus, assembly GCA_963573385.1. Taxonomy (NCBI): domain Eukaryota; kingdom Metazoa; phylum Chordata; class Mammalia; order Primates; family Pitheciidae; genus Cacajao; species Cacajao melanocephalus. The sequence goes on along the minus strand of CAUYLG010060739.1, from coordinate 3,808 downwards.
TCATTCAGTATGTTGGCTGAAGGTTAGTAATAGATAACTTATTTTAAAATGTGTGCCTTCATTGCCTAGGTTGTTGAAGGTTTTTAACATGAAAGATGTTAAATTTTATCAAAACCTTTTTGTGCATCTATTGAGGTTATCTTGTGGTTTCTGTCTTTAGTTCTGTATATGTGATGAATCACATTTATTGATTTGTGTATGTTGAAGCAACCTTGCATTCCCAAAATAAATTCTACTTGATCATCGTGGGTTAGCTTTTTGATATGCTGCTGGCTTTGGTTTGTCAGTATTTTGTTGAAAAGTTTTTCATCAGTGCTCAGAGATTTTGGGCTGAATTTTTTTTTTTAATGTTTGCCAAATTTTGGTATCAGAATAATGCTGTTCTGATATAATGAGTTGGAGAAAAGTTACTTTTTCTTAACTTCTTATAATATTTTCAGTAGAAATAATACCAGTACTTTTTTGTACATCTGGTAGAATTCAGCTGTGAATCTCTATGGTCCTTGGCTTTATTTGGTTGGTAGGCTATTTATTACTAATTCAGTTTTTGAGCTTCTTATTCATCTGTTTAAGGCTTTGATTTCATTTTTGTTCATTCTTAGAAGGATATATTTGTTCAATAATTTTTTTATTTTTTTCTAATTTGTTTTGTTTGTGTGCAGAGGTGTTCACAGTAGACTTCAATATATTTTGGGGGGCATCAGCAGTAATGTCTCATTTGTAATTTCTAATCGTGTTTATTTGGATCATCCCTTCTTCCTTCATTAATCTAGCTAGTGGTTTATTTATCTTATTATTGTTTTCATAGATGTAGTTTTTGGATTTCTTGATATTTTGTAAAATTTTTATGTCTAAATCTCAGTTCAGATCTGATTTTGGTTATTTCTTGTCCACTGCTAACTTAGGGGTTGATTAGCTCTTGCTTTTATTTGTGATGTCAGGTTATTAAAGATCTTTCTAATTTTTTGATTTGAGCATTAAATGCTACAAATTTCCCTTAAACACCAGCTTAACTGTATTGCAATGATTCTGATGTAATTTTTTGTTGTTGTTCTTTTTTTTTTTTTTGGAGATGGAGTTTTGCTCTTGTTGTTTAGGCCAAGGGCAATGGCACAGTCTTGACTCACTGCAAGCTCCGCCTCCTGGGTTCAAGCATTGGCCTACCTCAGTGTCTCAAGTAGTTGGGATTACAGTCATGTGCCACCACGCCCACCTAATTTTCTTAATTTTAGTAGAGATGGGTTTCATCATGTTTGCCAGGCTGGTCTTAAAATCCTTACTTCATGTGACTTGCCTGCCTCCGCCTCCCAAAATGCTAGATTTACAGGCATGAGCCACTGTGCGTGGCCAATTTTTTTGTTCTTATTTGTTTAAAATTACTACTTGATTTCTGCCTTAATTTCATTATTTATTAAAGAGTTGTTTAATTTTTATGTAATTGTATGATTTCAAGTTGTTTTCTTTTTATTGAATTGTATTTTTGTCAAGCTGTAGTCTGTGTGTGTGGTTTATGAAATTTTGAAGTTTTTGAATTTTCTTTCTTCTTCTTTTTCTTTTTTTTTTTTTGAGATGAAGTCTCACTCTGTCACCCAGGCTGGAGTGCAGTGACGCAATCTCGGCTCACTGCAACCTCTGCCTCCCAGGTTTAAGCGATTCTCCTTCCTCAGCCTTCTGAGTAGCTACGATTATTGGCACACCCCACCACACTGGCTAATTTTTGTATTTTTAGTAGAGACGGAGTTTCACCATGTTGGCCATGCTGATCTCGAACTCCTGACCTCATGATATGCCTGCCTCAGCCTCCCAAAGTGCTGGGATTACAGGAGTGAGCCACTGCACCCGCCAAGATTTTTCAATTTTTTTAGGCTTGTTTTATTTCTAATTGTTTAGTCAGTTTTAGAGTATGTACCACGTGGTGATGAGAAGAATGTATGTTATGTTATTTTTAGATGAAGAGTTCTGTAGGTGTTTATTAGGAGTATTTGGTCAATTGTTCAGTTTAGGTCCTAATATTTTGTTAATTTCCTTCTTCAATTATGTGTCTGTTAGTGCCTGTGGGACACTATTATTGTGTCAGAATCTAAATCTCTTCATAGATCTCTGAGAACTTGCTTTATTCATGTGAACCCATGAATTTTATATAACAATTTTCTCTCCTCTACTTTTTCTCCGATAAACATTCTTTTATGTGCACACAGTGTGCAAAATTTAGATTTCTAAGAGTTCAAGAACATGTTTAGAGACCTGGCTATTGTAAAAGAAAAAATAAATTAGAAATAAGATGCTTAATTAGCCTACATAAAAATAAGAGAAATGCTGTAACAGACTGCCTGAGACTGCATTAAAAAAAGAAAAAAATTAAAAATAAGAGAAAATATCTTATTAAAATATTTTTTCTTAAAACATTTAGATTATGTGCAGATTTTTGTCTCCTTTTTTAAAAAATACACGTAAATCATATTAACAGTTAAATAAATCTTTTATCAATTTTTTGACTCAGGATTGTCTTTATCTGGGACCTGAGATTAATTGCTTTGTTTTTCCTTTGGTAAAAGATTATTTTTATGATGTTTAGTCTTTTAAATTTGAAACAGCTTTGTTCAGAGTAAAGGTCATTCTAAGAGCACAGAAAAGTTGAGCAGAAAAATAGGATTAAATTTAGCAATATAGAATTATAAAGACTAAAAGATACTGAGTAAGTTGAGAGAAACCTGGTTATCCGAGGTGATTATTTGCGGGCTGAAGTACTTATAATACAAAAGCAAAAAAGAATTCAGTGAATAGTCGGGCATGGTTGCTCACGTCTGTTATCCCAGCACTTTGGGAAGCCGAGGTGGGTGAATCACTTGAGGTCGGGGGTTCGAGATCACCCTGACTAACATGGAGAAACCCCGTGTCTACTAAAAATACACAATTAGCTGGGCGTGGTGGTGCATTACTGTAATTCCAGCTACTTGGGAGGCTGAGGCAGGAGAATTGCTTAAAACCAGGAGGAGGAGGTTGCTGTGAGCCAAGATCGTGCCGTAGCACTGCAGCCTGGGCAACAAGAGCAAAACAGCAGCTCAAAAAAAAAAAAAAAGGAGTTCAGTTTGTTAACTGAACAGTGGAATCTGTTGTCATACTTTAGTTTCTAATTATTACTTGAGTACAATTAGCATAGTTATGTATAGTGGTTGTAGACAGCCTGCATTCATATGCATTCAATAGTACTTTCGACAATAGTATGAATATAAAGTCACAAGATTTGCTTTGAATGAGTTTCTTAAATACTTATTTTAATATTGTGATTCATACTTTTGAAATATAGTTTTTCAACTGAATTATAGTTACAGAAAATTTTAAAAAATTTTGCATACTACCAAATTGTTACACTAGATGTTAGTCTGATGTGCTTATTAATTTAACCAATAGAGATGATTACAGGTAAGCATAATTTTAGTGTTTTTTATTTCACAAATTAAAATACTGCTATTACAAGGCAAATAAAGACAGGTGATGTGGCTAGCTCAAAACTGTAATAGCTCTCCAGTTAGCTGTGTTGAAGGCTCACATGTATTACATTATATTAACGTGCTATAGCTGGCCTAAAGTTAGAACCTGAACAACACTATTTTATAAAAGACAAAGTTGTGTTTTAAAATAAGTTGTAACGGCTGCCCCATTCTTCTCACAATAACTGCTGGCCTTGGCTTCTGTAAATAAAACTGCTAGCCTTTCTCTGCAAAGGCTGCATACCTTCCTTATCAGTAACTGCCAAAATTACTAGCCTTTACTTACCGGTAGTGACTAGAATAAACAGCCCAAGCTA
>CAUYLG010060737.1:0-16338 GCA_963573385.1 Cacajao melanocephalus | reverse complement strand
ACTCCACCCACGTACATCCATGGTACACACGAATGCACGCACCACTCGTGCACACACACGGGCGCACTCCACCCACGTACATCCATGGTACACACGAATGCACGCACCACTCGTGCACACACACGGGCGCACGCACCCACGTACACAGACACAGCATGCACAGGCTGCGCATGCAGCCTCTTTCAGGGATGCTGAGGATGCTCAGAAAGAAAATGCAAACATTGCGAACCAAGAGCTGAGGACGAGCATGGCATGGGCGGTGCGTGGCCCTGGGCCCACCCGCCAGCGCTTCCTGGGCTGCCTCTTTGAAACTGCTCGGAAATGAGAAGAGTGACAGGAGCAAGGGTTCTGCCGTGTCCACGTGCTACCAGCAGGCCCGAGGCCTGCAGTGAGAATGGACGTGTACCCAGCACACACGACAAAAACCTGGCCCAGACACATGCCCAGGGCGAAACCCTGCTTTGCTCCCGGAGCCTGGGTTTCCTCCCTCTGCCTCCGCCCCTGCCCACGGGCCCCAGAAACTGCAGCCTGAGTCCCACTTCCCTGGTATTGCTGGTGGTGGTGTCCAACACCCAAGACGGAGTCTCTCAAACTTCCGGCAGCCCAAGCTGCTCCGGCCTGAGTGCAGCGGCAGGTGCGGGTGGCTCAGCCCTGCCAGAGCTCAGCTGAAGGGGCTCTCACCATAGAGACACTGGGCAGAGCAGGATGCCCTCATTTCACCCGTGGGAGCTTACCAAACTTAGACAGAATGTCTTGCTGTTCCTCTCGGCTGGAAAACAGGATCTTGGGGTTCAGCCCCCTCATGTTCGAGTTCTCCCATGGCGGAGCCTCCCGGCTCGGCCTGTCCCTGGGCTCCACCTCCACTTCCAGGTTCACTTGAAATAAATCCGGGTATTTCTCTTGAATGTCGCACGCGTCCAGGTCGTACCTGTGGAGTCACGAGTAGACGCCAGTCAGGAAGGCCCCTCAAGTAGTGAGCAAGTCCCTCGAACGTTCACTAAAGAAAGGTGCATGGAAGCACTGCAGCTGCAGGTGGCGGCACCAGGGCAGCAGGCCACCCTCGCCTGCCGAAGCTGGAGCCCTGGGAGCCAACCCAGCAGCCGTCCCAGGAACCCGCAGGGCGCCAGCACCCGGGTCACGGCTCCGGAAGAGCATCATTGTAGCTGCTCCTCGGACGTCACAGTGGGGACGCCCGAGGCTGTGTTCAAGGCAGAGGGGCACTGGGCTGGGCCACAGCATTTCCCCCAAGTCCAGGGGAGGCCACGTGCTCAGAGCAGACAGGACAACGTCCCACAGCCTGCGACTCAGATGCCCAGGCAGGCAGCTCTAGGTGGGACACCAGGGTTCCAGGGCAGGCACTGGCCCTCACCCCTAGCACACAGCCGTCGGCCAACCTGCAGCTCAGAGTGAGCACTCTGGGGTACTGTGTCACAAAAATGACAATGTCTGCCCTGACAAATCCACAGCTGTTAACAGATGCCCCTAAAACCAAGACCTCTAGAATCCGGCTGCCAGGGAATTGGGAGGGTGATTCCGGGGGAAACAAAGCCGTGTCTCATGGGGCTGGGGAGGCAGCACTGGTTGAGCCCCTATTTAGCTGTGGGGAGCAGAGAGAGGGGTCAGTGGGACCCACCAGCATGGAGAAACTTCATCTCTACTAAAAATACAAAATCAGCCGGGCATCGTGGCGCATGCCTGTAGTCTCAGCTACTCGGGAGGCTCAGGCAGGAGAATCGCTTGAACCCGGGAGGCAGAGGCTGCGGTGAGCCGAGATCGGGACACTGCACTCCAGCCTGGGCAACAAGAGCAAAACTCCGTCTCAAAAAAAAAAAAAAAAAAAAAAAGAGTGGCGGCCGGTTCCTGGGAAATGCAGGGTGCCAGCGTCTGCAGGGCCAGAAGCATCCAGAGCAGGGCGGGACACGGCTGAAGGAGGCTGGGGAGATGTGTGCGGCGGCCGGCGTGGCTCAGAGGCATGGCTGGCTTTAATGTGACTTCCCTGAGCTCCACACATGCTTCGGATGTGGGAAGACCTCTAGCTTACCCCCTCCTGCTCGCCCCCTAAAACATCATCTCCCTGCATAAGGGGAGGGCACCCTGGGCCTGCCCTGGAGGTGGGCACCCGCTCCCCGTCTGCAGTGGCCGACCTCACACAAAGCAGCGCCCCCTTAATGCCCTTTCAGGGCTCTGGGCAGAGGTGGCCACAGCAGTAGCCAGGACGGATGTGCACTCCAGCCGAGGCCAACACGAGCTTCCCTCCACGCCCCCGTCTCTTCCCACGCTGCTGTCCGCGGTCGGGGGCAGCAGAACGGCTGGTGCGGAGATGCAGAGGCAGCAACGTATACAGAGGAGCCAGCGGGCACCAGCAGAGAATCCGGTGGCCACTGCAGGGGAGGCTCAGACCTGGCCACCAACAAGGAGAGTGGAGGGGCACGGCGGGATGGTCTGTGCAGGGAGCCAGGTCAGCGAGGCAGGCTCGGGCAGCCCAGAGGCAGTGCCACTCATGCCCAGCCTCCCTGCCCCAGCTGCCCCTGGAGACGGCCCTGGGCACTGGGCCTGCAGGCTTGGCTCACCCAGCCTGGCGCTGAGGGCACAATGAGGTCTGTGAGCAGGGCTGGCTGCTCCCGGGAGCCCAGGACTGCAGAGGACACAGCCCACAGGCTCCTGCCAGACCAGCTCCAACAGGACAGAGTGGGCTCCCAACAGGCTTGGCTGCTACACAGAAATGCTGACCTGTGTCCTCACCCCATGCACAGTGCAGGCTCGCCTCGCAGGACCCACGCACGTTCCGGGTGCTCCTCTCCCGCTGCCCCGTCTAAACCCTCACCCAGGCACAGTGCAGGCTCACCACGCAGGACCCACACACTCCCCAGGTGCTCCTCTCCCGCTGCCCCGTCCTAACTTCACATTCAGCCATCTCACTAAATCCACCTATTCATTCTGACTGCGTACAGGTTCCTCGGGGTTTCCTGCTGAAAACCATCACGCTGCCTGTGAGAAGCAACGCCAGCAACTTCCACTCCTTCTGCCCTTTTTCTTGCCTTACTGCACTGGCTAGGACTGACCATAAAATATCGGATGGTGAGACTGAAACTCTTGCTCTGTTTGCACACTCAGGAGGGAAATGTGTGAATATGTCACGATCAGCTGTGTGCAGGCTTTAGGGTTTCGGTGGCTGCTCCTCATCAGCCTAAAAAAGTTTCCTTCTGTTCCTCTTTGCTGAGCATTTTGACGAGAAAGGAGCACTCATTCTTATCATGCTTTGTCTGTGAAAACGGGGCCTGGTTTTCACTTTTGCTCTGCTAACGCAGTGACTGATGGTGACTGACCAATTTTCAATTGTTAAAACCACCTCTCGTTCCTGAAATAAACCAGACGTCAGACATGTTACCCTTGTTACATAACACTAGATTCTTTCAGCTAATATTTTGTTTAGAATTTTTATATCTACATTCATGAGATCTCCCAGGCTCAAGGAATCCTCCTGCCTTCCCAGGGGCTAGAATTACAGCTATGCAGCCGACCTTCCTTCCTTTTAATGTATGCATTTAAAGTTACAAATTTCCCCTAAACACTGCTTTAGATGCATCCCACAAATCTGGTAAGTGGTATTTTGATTATCACTCCGTTTAAAATACTTTCTCATTCCAACTGTGATTTCCTTTTTGGCACATGGGTTACTTATGAGCACACAGCCTCTGGGTGTTTTCCTGTTACTGATTCCCATTTTACTCCACTGTTGAGATGTTCTGAGACTTACTATACGGCCCAACATGGGGTTGACTTTGATAAATACTCCACTTGAACAGATGCCATTTCTCCAAGTATTTGCTGAAGTCAGCAAAACTCAGGTCAGGTTGGCTAAACCTTGTAAAAAAAACTACATCCTGGGCCCGGCGCAGTGGCACATGCCTGTAATCCCCGCACTGTGGGAGGCCAAGGCAGGCAGATCACGAGGTCAGGAGTTCAAGAGCAGCCTGGCCAACATAGTGAAACCCTGTCTCTACTAAAAATACAAAAATTATCTGGGTGTGGTGGCGCACGCCTGTAGTCCCAGCTACTCGGGAGGCTGAGGCAGAACAATCACTTGAACCCAGGAGGTGGAGGTTGCAGTGACCCGAGATTGCGCCACTGCACTCCAGCCTGGGCGACAGAGTGAGATTCCATCTCAAAACAAACAAACAAAAAACCAGAGGAAACCAAAACTGCATCCTGATGTTCCTGTCTACCTGTTCCGCTGACTGGGGAGAGGTGGCCACCAGCATGGGTCTGTCAACTTCACCCCTCATTCTGCCCATTCGCGCTGCCTGTCCTGAAGCCACCTCACCGCACGTGCCCCTGGGACGTGGCCCTTCGCCTCCTGCCTTGGTCTATCCCGCCTGATGTCGACACAGTGACACCCACCCTCCTGCTGCCATCCGCACGGGAAACAGCTTTCAGTTATTGCACTTGGTGTTTCTGGGTCTTCATACGCATGGTCTTTAAAGCACAGCTCTGGTAAGCAGTGTAGACTGCAGGACAGACTTGAGCTTCCCCCGTGTGCTGTTTCTTAGTCAAGCCCAGTTAACTGGAGTGTTTCTTCCATTCCCCTTCAAAGGGATGGCTGACAGGCACAGTGGGGCATAGGTCTACCAGCTGGCTGTCTTCCACCTATACCCCATCTGGATGTTTATCTCTACATTCTTCTTGCGAATTAATCACTTATTTTTTGTTCCATTTTTCTTCTTGATCAAATCTTTAATCTGCCCTAGGGATTGGTATATTTCCTGCTTCCTGGTGATGGAACTCGCAAAACATTCACTCCGTTAACCCCCTCCTCTGCCGTGTGTGTGTGTGTGTGTGTGTGTGTGTGTGTGTGTGTGTGTTGGTGCTCCTGTTGTCAATATTTTACTACCAAATAGGTTATACAACCGACAGGACATTAGTATTGGTATTTTAAGCAGCTGGCACTGCTGTAATTTCAGCATCCCTGCCTTTCCTTCCCCTAAGCTGCAGGCTTTACAGCCTTGCCCTTGGATATCTGCTGAAGTGGAGCAGTTCGGCCAACAATAAACTCTCTCATCCTTTGTTTGGCTGAAGACATCTTTAACTGGCTTTTATATTTCAAGGATAAATTCACTGGATATAGAATTCCAGTATTTTTCTCTCAGCACTTTAGAGACAGTTTGTCAAAGTTGCCTTCGGGTGTCACTGAGCAGGTCATGCGTTCCCACACCTCTGTCCCCATCCGTAGGGCTGGAAATTGTTCTCTTTGGGTTCCAGCAATTCAACCAGGATGCTCTGAAGTACCGAATCTCTTTTCTTCCTTTTGCTAAAAAAAAAAAAAAAAAAAAAAAAAAAGAAATCCTCTTTGGTGTCTACAGAGCTTCTGATTCCACAGTTTTGATGTCCTCCATCAGTTTAGGAAAATTTTTGGCCAATGATTTTTCAAGTATTATTTCTGTTCCACTCCATCTCTTCTCCTAGAACTTCAAATAAAAACACGCCAGGCCCTCGTGGTACCAGAGTGTCTCTCATGAGCCTCTCCCTACGTATCTTCCGTTCTCGCGAACCTCTCCGTATGTATCTTCCGTTCTCATGAGCCTCTCCGTACGTATCTTCCGTTCTCGCGAGCCTCTCCGTTCGTATCTTCCGTTCTCATGACCGTTTCTGTATGTAGCTTCCATCGTTCTCCACGTGGCCGCTGGAAGATCTTTTCTACCAATTCACCGTCTGTTCTGCTGACTATTCCACTGCCTAGCATGTGCTGAATCCTTGATTTCAGCTGTAGTATTTTTCAGTTCTAGAATTCACATCTGTCTCCTTTTTATGTTCCAGTTCTCTGATGAAATTCCCACCATTTCCCCCACTTTCTTGAATCATCAGTTACCAAAGTCCCTGCCTGCTGCCTCCAGCATCTGAATCGTCGACAGGCCCTTCACCGACATTTGCCTCTTCATCGTCATCACTTGGTCTTTAAAAAACTCTTGTAAGCGCCGCCTCCGCTGTGGCTGAAAACTCAAAGAACTCTGGGTGTTTTTCTTCTCCAAAGGAGGAAAAAAGAAACGAAATGTTAAAGTTGTGAATATGTGAGTTAAAAAAAGAAAAGCGTAAGACACAACAAAGACAAGAAATATAAAAAAAGAAATGTAAAAAAATAACAGATAGAAAAGCACGAGAAGAGCACCTCAGTCTCCTGGTGCAGGCTGTCTGGGAAAGCAGCGGGCACCAGCTCTTCCTGAGCTCCCTCAGGCCAGGCCAGCCCCCTTCCCAAGTGTGTAGTCACCTGTGGGGCTGGCCCTAAGACTTCCCTTTGTTTACTGGGTAGGAACCAAGAGAGCAGAGCCTGGAACACAGCAGGCCCTGCAGCCAGCCTCTGTCTCAGGACCCCCCGTCGGTGCCCCCTCTGGCTCCTAAAATGACGTTCGTTCCACTGTGCCTTGGTGGATAAGCCTGCCTGTGACTGAGTAGAAAGATCTCCAGTTAAATGGGAAGCTAAGGAGAGTGGATCACTTGAGGTCAAGAGATTGAGACCAGCCTGGTCAACATGGCGAAACTCCATCTCTACTAAAAATACAAAAATTAGCCGGGCGTGGTGGTGCACGCCTGTAGTCCCAGCTACTCAGGAGGCTGAGGCGAGAGAATCTCTTGAGCCTGGGGAGTGAAGCTGCAGTGAGCTGAGATTGCAGCGGGTGTGAGAGCCTGCTCTGGGGCTCATCGCATCTGCACCTGAGCCTGCAGAAGGCAAGTATGCACTGTTGGGTGCCCATGTCAAGAGGACAGGGAACTCACAAGTGCTTGGCGCGGCGGGTGGGCCTGCGGAGGGCAGGTATGCACTGTTGGGTGCCCATGTCAAGAGGTCAGGGAACTCACAAGTGCTTGGCGCGGCGGGTGGGTTATCCCTTGACTGTGGTTGTTTACAGAGGTCTCTAACACCAGACTGTGAGCTTCTAGTCAGGACTGCCCCGCATTACCTGCAACCTCCACCTGGCAGGGCACTCTGCACACAGCAGGCTCAGGGACGTTTGTGAAGATGCAGCTGCCACCCACTCACCCACTCACCTGCTCATGCCATACCCAGGTGTGGGGGCAGAGCAGCAGCCGCCGGGTCCGCCCCAGCAGCCTGTACATGCACGGCTCCCAGATGGCCCAGGAGCAGCCCAGTGCCACCAAGTGGCAGTCACAGAGCCCGCCACTCCCCCTGTGGCTCCCGCCACCAAGCCACACGCAGGTGCTGCATTGCTGGGCACCCGCCCGTCCCCTCTGGGCACTTGTGAGAGCAACGTACTTGGCAAATTTCACAGTGGTGGCATTCCGAGGCACAAAGCCCGTGTGGAACTGAATCTGGAACATCTTCATGGATGCCATCTGCAGAGAGTGAACAAAACACAAGAGCCTGCACGGGGGCGAATCCAGATCCCAGGGCCACGGGCACACTTTTCCCAATGGACGAGCTCTGGGAGCTGCTCGTGGCACTGGAGACGTGGATGATGCCCTGTGCCATGTGCTGTGGGGGAAGCGGGAGGGTCCGTGTATGGCAGGTGGTCCCAAGGAGAAGGCACGGGCCCACAAGCTGCTTCGTGGGGCTGCCGTGGGGGCTGCCCAAGTGGACCCTCAGACTCAGTGTCGACAGGAAACGCCAGGCTTTTCAGGCTGAGATCCTGCCGCGGCAAGTGCACAGAGTGAGCAGGTACAGTTGCCATGTGGGGCAGTTGCCACGTGAGAGCCGACAGCACTCACCAAGCAGTGAGCACCCCGGAGCCCTCAGCAGTAAGTGGAGGGAGAGCTGTGCTGAGCGCACAGCAGCCCCCAGCCCCCAAGAGCCCGGGGTGAGTGGGGAGCACCCGGCAGGCCCCAGGTTTCCTCACCTTGGCCTGCAGCCGGCCGCCCAGGGTGGACCGGGCGTGATAGATGATGATGAGCACGTCTCCTTGCACCGTGATGCCCAGGGGAATGACTGCTTTCCCATCCTCAATCTTAAAATCCCTAAGAACAGAATGATGAGAGAGAAACTGAACAAAAAGCCCCAAAAACCAAACAAATGAAAACAACAAAAAACAGAAGGATGAGAAATTGCCCACTCAGGTAAAATGTGTAATATTCAATAAAGAATGACCCCCACAAATGAAAAGCTCCCACAAGAATCCTGCAGTCTCATAGACGCTCAGATCTGTGTGATCCCCTGTGCTGACCCAGTTCCCAAATGACCTGCCACAGACACTAACGTTCCAAACACGTGTGCCTCGGCAAGCGCTTGTTACCAGCAAGGCTGGGGTTCCTCTTTAAGGTTTTCCGGAGGGGTGAGAGTAGGGAGCATGGCGCGGGGCTGCAGCTGCACTCACCGCATCTTGTCGTACTCCTGGGAGGTACTGGCCACGCGCTCGTCCCCCACGTAGACCTCGCAGAAGGGCCTGCAGCCGCTCCTCTGCTTGCTGAACAGTGGCACGGGCGTCATGACCACGGCCTTCACCAGGATGGGTTTGCTGTGAGGCGTGATGGGCTCCTCTGCCACCATGTCACACATGTACTCGATGTACCTGGGGGCAGGCATGCCACGTCACCGTATATACAGTTATATATGTAGTTATATAGTCACACATGCAGTTACATATACGCAGTTTTATATATACAGTTCCATATATGTGTATCTGCCTCTCTCTATATATACACATACATACAGATATATACATACGTGTATCTTTAAGACAGGGTCTTGCTCTGTTGTCCCAGCTAAAGTGCAATGGCATGATCACAGATCACTGCAGCCTCAATCTCCCGGGCTCTGTTGATCCTCCCACCTCAGCCTCCCAAGTACCTAGAACTACAGGCATGCCCCACCATGCCTGGCTAATATTCATAGACAGGTTTTCGCCATGGTGCCCAGGCTGGTCTCAAACTCCTGGGCTCAAGTGATCCACCAGCCTCAGCCTCCCAAAGTGCTGGGATTACAGGCATGAGCCACCACGCCCCAACCTAGTTAAAAATATTTTTAAATTTCTTGTGATACTCCCACTTTCACTCATGGGTTATTTAGAAGTTGTTTGAGGCTGGGCGCAGTGGCTCACGCCTATAATCTCAGCATTTTGGGAGGCCAAGGCAGGCGGGTTACCTGAGCTCAGGAGTTCGAGACCAGCCTGGGAAACATGGTGAAACCCCATCTCCACTAAAAATACAAAAATTAGCCGGGTGTGGTGGTGTGCACCTGTAGTCTCAGCTACTCGAGAGGCTGAGGCAGGAGAATGACTTGAACCTGGGAAACGGAGGTTTAGTTTTCCAGACATCCTTCTGGTATTTTTAGTTTTATTCTACTGTGGCCTGAGAGCATAGCTTGTGTGATTTCAAATTTTAAACATTTATTGAGGTGTGTTTATAGGCCAAAATCTGATCTTTCTTCTTGCATTTCAAAGAAATGTGCATTTTCTGTTGTTGGGTGGACAGTTCTAGAGATGTGTCAGCCTCCTGGGTTGGGGCGTTCAGTTCTCCTGTATCCCTCTGTTGTTGGGCGGACAGTTCTAGAGACGTGTCAGCCTCCTGGGTTGGGGCGTTCAGTTCTCCTGTATCCCTCTGTTGTTGGGTGGAGAGTTCTAGAGATGTGTCAGCCTCCTGGGTTGGGGCGTTCAGTTCTCCTGTATCCCTCTATTGTTGAGCGGACAGTTCTAGAGACGTGTCAGCCTCCTGGGTTGGTGCGTTCAGTTCTCCTGTATCCCTCTGTTGTTGGGTGGAGAGTTCCAGAGATGTGTCAGCCTCCTGGGTTGGGGCGTTCAGTTCTCCTGTATCCCTCTATTGTTGGGCGGACAGTTCTAGAGACGTGTCAGCCTCCTGGGTTGGGGCGTTCAGTTCTCCTGTATCCCTCTGTTGTTGGGCGGACAGTTCTAGAGGTGCGTCAGCCTTCGTGGGCTAGTGCGTTCAGTTCTTTTGTATCCCTGCTGGTGATTTTCTTGTCCCGCGATGACTGAAACTGTTAAAGTCTCCCGTACAAATGAGGTGTCTATTTCTCCTCTCAGTTCTATCAGTATTTGCTCTATGGATGTTGAATGGAATCTGTTTCCCCTGACCCTGGTGGCATAGCTCCGACGTCCCCGTGGCCGGTGTTCCCATGGTACCTCTTTGTGGCGCAGTAAGCCCCGGTGTCTGCCTCCCACCCTGTGGCACCCCTGCCTGTGCAGCATGCCCTCTCCTGGAGCTTGTCTGGGGCAGGTGATGCCACTTCTGTGGTCACATCTGAGCAGACCCTGTCTTCTCAGCCACAGGACACTGGGGTCCAGCTCAGGCAGCAGGAAGCCAGGACAGCCAGTCCTTCAGCCCAACAAATGGATTCTGCCAACAGCCTGAGTGGCCAAGGAGGCAGATTCAGAAACGAAGGAGAAATCAGCTTTCTCAGAGTCAGTGAGGCCAACACCCAGACCAGAGGAGAGGACCCAGCCGATCCTCAGGGCCCAGGGAGACTGAGAGAGAACGGCCGTGCGTGGTTTAAGCCCGAGCGTGTCCCAAGCCCGAGCGTGTCCCTGACAGTCATGCAGCAATGACTAGCACGCTCTTCCCACCGGCCTGTCCTGACCCCACCTTGGCCTGCGTGTTGAAAGGGGACTTCTTGCAGCGTACGGCTGAGCTGTGCGTTTCTGTCCCCTGCAACAATGCCTGTCTTTTCAACAAAACCACTCACGGTCGACCCGAAGCTACCACCTTGTTGGCTGTTTCCTATTTGTCTTCTCTGTTCTTGGCTTCTTCTTTCTTTTTTTCACCTTCCCTCGGGAAGTTCTGTTTTCATTTTACTTCGTGTTGACTTCTGAGTTACAGCACCTAAGAAAAGCCCTTACTGGCTGTCCTGGGGTTTCTGATGAGAACCTGTGGCTCACATCTTTCTTTTTCTACAAGACATGTCTTCTTCTGGACGCCTCCAAAAGCTCCTCTGTGCTTCGTTTGCAGGATTTGCGACCAGGATGTGCCTGAGTGGGTTTTTATGTGTTCGTCTCATTTGCATTCTGCTTGGTGTCCTCTGAGCTTCTTGGACCTGTGGATGGGTATCTGCTCCTCATTCTGGGAAATTCTCAGCTGGGATTTCATCACTGTTCCCGCTTCCTCCTTCCCTCTGGGACTCCACGTGTGTGTGGCCCTGCCCGAGGTGGGGGCAGCTCTCAGGTGCTTGTTCTCTCCCTGGCTTTCTCTGTGATTCGTCGGCTTCAGTATCTCTTGACTTAGCTCCAAAGGCCACTGACTCGGCCTCAGATACGTCGAAGGCATTCTCGTTTCCGGCATTTCCATGGCTCTGACGAAGCAGCTGCTGGACCGTGCACCCGCCTTCTTCTGCACGAGGGTCCTCAGCACAAGTCATGGTGCTTCCATTTCCCTCAGTCCCAGGATGCAGCTCTTTCTCTTGCCTGCTCCATCTGGAGACAGAAAGGGTCTTGGCCAGGTCTGGGCCTCCCTCACAGCAGCTGTGTCCCCTCGCCTAGCCCTCACTCTCCCATCTGTCCTGTGGGTGCCCACAGAGACTGTGCCTTCCAGAGGGCAAGGACCCTTCTGGTCTTGCAACCCTGGAGGTTTCCCTTGCCCACCGAGACACTCGGCCTCCACCAGCTGGACTCTTTCTGACCACCTCCTCTTCTGGGGTCCAGTTATGTCCACCCACACAGCACACACATACCTCCTTCCCACAGGCACCTGACTCTCCTTAGGTTCTGGGCCAGATATATGGAAAAGCCATCAACTTGAAGCTGGTCCAGCTGGCAGCCCCGCGGGTGCAGTGCTCTGCACATCTCTCCACCCCTCCAAGGAAGAAGCTGTGGGGACCTGGTGGGGTCACGGAAGCCCAGCCACACGCCACAGGGAAAGACTCCCTGGTCTCGGATGCCCCCTGCTGAACAGGCCCCACCGCACCTGGCCTGGGGGTGCCAATGGCTTTCAGCTCCATGCATGGAGGGTAGGGTTCCCTACTTTGCACTCTACTTCCTGGGGTCACGTAAGATGCAGCTGGGTGGGGCGGCTACGATCTTCTCCCCCCCAAGGCTGTGAGCATACGAAGTAGAGCCATTCCTGGGGATCCACAGCAGCAAGAATGGGCTCTTGACCCTCGCCCCGCCCACAGGCTGCACGTCCCATCCAGAGGGGGTGAAGAATGGGGAGTCCCTCAAAGCTTGGGCCTCTCCTCTTCCCTCACGGTGGGGCCATGGGGCCGGCCTTTGCTCTGTGGTCCAGGTCAATGCCTGCTCTTTCAGAGGCTGGGAGGCTGCTCCAGCCTCACCGGGTCCTCAGTGAGATCAAGGCCAGGGGATGCTTTACTCTGGGAAGGACTCCTTGGACGTGGGCACCTGCAGCCCCAAGAAGCAGCCTCCTCCACGCAGCCAGGGAGAGCCTGCTGCACGCTGAGGCAGAGCTGCATGGAAGCCCACGTTGGGCAGGGCCCCAAACACGCCGCAACCATCCTCACATTTGAGCAGCGTCAGGTGGTCGACACGGCATTTTCACACGCATCATCCACCAGAGCCCACCAGAAGGCTCCCGAGGGAGGGACAGAACTGGGCCCGAGAGGAGCCGCCCCTGCCCCGCCCAGCAAGCACAGGCCCACCAGGCTACGTGGCACCGGCCAGAGAACTTCCATCCACCTGGAGCTCGGCAGGTGCTAGCCCACAGCGGTCAGCACCACCATAGCAGCGGGCCCACCCCCCCGGGCTCTGCGGGCATAAGTCCGCAACTCGGCCATGGCTCAGCGAGGCCGGGCCTGCCGTTCCCACCAATGCCTGCGCGGCACTGACAGGCCCTCCAGAAGACACCGTGGCGAGGGTGGCAGTGCCACGTGGGCCCACAGAGCTGTCCCCAGAGGGCCACGCAGTACCTTTTGTGGGATGGCCAGATGCCTGGTGGACAACGCTTCATGCTGAACATGTACACGGCGGCCTCTGCGGTGCTGAAGAGACGGCAGAAGCACAGGAAGGAGCAGACGGCCACGGCAGACGCAGCTCTTCCATCCTAGGACAGACAGACATGCTCGTGCACATCTCGCATGCGCAGGACGAGGGCTCAAGGGTCCTCAGGGGTCCTACCTGCCCCGTGGCTGTGGGGACACAGGGCTGTTCCCCTGAGGCTGGGATATGCTTAGGAACCTATATAATGTGCCTGCTGAGAAAAGGATGGAGGCTGGCAGAAGATTCCCTGAGGAAGAACGGGGTTGGCATCTCTGCAGCAGGCTCTGCTGATGCCCTGTACCCCCGCGGGCAACCCCTCAGAGAAACCTCAACTCCATTCACCACAGCGGCAGCTGCCACACCCCAGGAGGCTCAAATACCACCAAGGCTTGTACTGCAGATGGGGAACCTGAAACTGGAGGGGACGCTTTGGTGGCTACCATGCAGGAAGGGAGGCGGGCACCCCACATGGAGAGGGGAGGGCGGGGCCACCTGGCAACTGCCCCCTCCAAACTCAAAGGCCCGCAGCACAGGAATTTCTTCCATGTCCCAGGGTGAAGAACAGGCCCCAGCTCATGATTGGCGCTCAGATTTTCTTGAACTACGTGTGAAGTTACGAATTTCAGTGGAACCACGGCACCAGGGCACGCCTATGAACTTCAGTACAAATGTGGTGCCAGGTGCAGCTATGAACTCCAGTGGGGCGCGCTGGGGCTCACCATGCAGTGCACGACGCAGACGTTCTTGTGGTCCTGCCGCAGCCAGGCGTGCATGTTCCTGCAGATGTTGTAGAGGGTGTGCAGGTGTGGGGCCCGCCGCGCCGCCCAGCCACACTCAGAGACCTGTGGGGACAGGGCACAGTGACACAGGCAGCAGAGGAGCCACACCCGGCCTCGGGTGGATCGGAGGGATGGCCTGCCTGCAATGCAGGGAACTCAGCTGGCTGGCAGCGTCAACAGCGTCCATCAGCCTGAGAGCCTCAGCGGCAGGACCTGAGCACCAGCTGCCACTGGCCTTGCAGAGAGAGCTTAGTCAGCTGCTCCCAGGCTTGAAGTCTTCTGCATACTGACAAGTGTCGTGTCTGGAGGGAAAGCCTCGGCCTCCAGCACCCTCTGGCAGGCGGGAAGCAGCAGGAGCCAGGGCGTCCAGGTTCTCGTCAAGTGGCATCCTCAGCGCAACAGAGACCCCACCTCGCTCCCTCCTGCTCCATGCCCTGCAGCCCCTCAGGAGACCTCTGGCCGCCGCATCACAGCCCCACCTTGGCCAAAGCCCCCAGCTGCACCCCTGCGCTGGAGTGGGAGGAAGCTGCCACAGCTGCACCCAGACCAAAGCCTGCGGCCACACACCCGGTTGTGAAACCTGGAGGGCCGGTAAGTCCTTGGGGAGAGGTTGTAGACGGCGTAGTGCCCCGCGTGCTTCGAGTCCAGGAACAGCCGCACGTCCTCGATGTTGTTTTTGAGCGCTGACTCCACACCTTCAGCCGGGAACGACATCACTGGAACAAGCAGGCCTGCGTCAGCCGCTGTCCCGGGAGACAGCGTACCTTGTGGCCAGGCGGCTGCTGAGGCCTTGCTGCTCCTGACGCCCCCCGTGCAAGTGCAGCCTCCGGCAGCTCCACCAGCCACTGCCCACACAGCTGGCCCATGCGGGCCCCCTCACCCTCTACATTCTCCCAGCCTGGGATGACCTAGGAACATAGACCCAGCCACACGCCCACCAGCCGGAGACCTACGGGCACAGACCCAGCCACACGCCCGCCAGCTGGTGGCCAGGACGTCCCGAGACAGCTTTCCGACGCCTGCCTGGCCTCCAGGCATCAGGATGGGCGACCATGATGCCTGGTGCACAGAGGCCTCGGCTTTCCAAGACATGGCCTTGCGTTGCTCCCGGCGGGACCTCAGAGTTCAAGAGGGAGCCATGGGAGGCGCCAGGTCGGCGCTGGCCCTGTCCACTGCTGCGCCAGGAGGCGCTGGGCACAGGCCGCCCCTGTGTGTCTGTGGCCACGGAGAAGGCTGGAGCAGAGGTACCTGTGCCCTGACACACAGCAGGGACGCGCTGTGCACACACAGAAGGGCCAGGGCACGTCCCACAGCCTCACATGGCACACGTACCCGCGATTCTGGATGTAATGTAAGATATGTCCAGGTCACCCTTGGCGTAACTGGAATTAAAAAGAAGAGAACTTGGTTATGATGAGAAACACTCCATGGTGAAGTCACAGGGCTGAACGGATGCCTGAGGCCTGGAGAAGCTGTGGAGCTCTCACTGTGGAGGCTGCATCTCATGAGGAGCGTGTGGGCAGGTTCCTGTGTGTGTGCTGCGGAGCTGACCCCTAGAGAAGTGGATGGAAATGAGAGCCTGCAGGTAGTGGCGGCATGGGTGAGACAGGAGGGACGTCCCCTCCCCTGTGCCCTCCAGGGAGGCACGGCCCCAGGAGTGGGCTGGGAGAAGGCCGGCAACACTGGTGGAAGGCAAGGGCCGGAGAGCAGAGGTCGCTTGGACGATGGTTACAGGTCATGCCAGGCTCCAGGGTGCTTCCTGGGCCTGGTGGTCGTAGCAGTGGGAAGCCAGCAGAAGCCACTGGAGGCAGAGAGGACCCCTGCCCCCAGCCAAGTTCCTGGAGACCCCCTGCTGTGGCCACAGCCAACTCTCTGCAGATGAGCCTGCCTCCCAGGGCAGAGCGGGCCGGAAACTGCAGGGACGGGAGGCCGGGCTAGGAGCAACCTCAGCTAGGCTGATTGCAGACGGGCCATCCCCATCAGGGGTAAGCCCGAGAGTCGGAGAGAAATCCCAGAAGAAGGTCCAGAGAGATGAATGACCCAAACACACATGACCAAACCGTGACATGAAAGCAGCTGTGCAGTCAAACATTTTAAAACCTTGTCTAAACCCACAGAGCAGGTGCTGACTTAGGATGTGGGTCTTCCTAAGCAACAAGGGAAGGCGGGAGGGAGGCACATGAGCCTGGCGCTTGAGCATTTTGCAGCACAGGACGCTGGGCAAGAGACAAGCAGGCCGCACTAAGCGTGGCTACTGGGCCCATCATCT
This sequence comes from Cacajao melanocephalus, assembly GCA_963573385.1. Classification (NCBI taxonomy): domain Eukaryota; kingdom Metazoa; phylum Chordata; class Mammalia; order Primates; family Pitheciidae; genus Cacajao; species Cacajao melanocephalus. Next base: position 412 of record CAUYLG010060737.1, on the reverse strand, counting down.
CATCACCAGGAGAAAAACAAAAACGGGCCGAGCACGGTGGCTCACGCCTGTCATCTCAGCGCTCTGGCCCGAGCACGGTGGCTCACGCCTGTCATCTTAGCACTTTGGGAGGCCGAGGCATGGAGATCACCCGAGGTCAGGAGTTCCAGACCAGCCTGGCCAACATGGTGAAACCCCCGCTCCCCAGTACCACAGCAGGCAGAGACCAGCACAGGGAGCTGACACGCCTTGAGCAAAGTGGGCGCTGGCTGCAAGCCACGGATCCACACATGTCTCACCCACCCCTGCAGCCCAAGGAGGCGTGGACCTGTCTGTGCTGGCCTTGGGCATGTGTGCAAGGGGTGTGTGTGTGTGAGGGCTGAACCAAACGCTGACAGGAGAGAAACCAGGCCCCAGAACACCAGGCACCAGG
>CAUYLG010060736.1:0-73811 GCA_963573385.1 Cacajao melanocephalus | reverse complement strand
AGCGGAGGAGCAAGGAGAGCCAGTCTGAAGAGGAGCAAAGAGAGTCCAAAACTGAAGAACTTGGAGTCCGATGTTCAAGGGCAGGAAGCATCCAGCATGAGAGAGAGATGTATGTAGGCTGGGAGACTAGGCCAGTCTAGTCTTTCCACGTTTTTTTTTTCTGCCTGCTTTATATTCTAGCCGTGCTGGCAGCTGATTAGATGGTGCCTACCCGGATTAAGGGTGGGTCTGCCTTTCCCAGCCCACCAACTCAAATGCTAATCTCCTTTGGCAACACCCTCACAAAACACCCAGGATTAATACTTTGCATCCTTCAATCCAAGCGAGCTGATACTCAGTATTAACCATCACATTAAAAAAAACAGGCTTAAAATCACATGTCGCTGTAGGGACACAGAGTCGGTGCCAGCAGGAGGCTTCCTTAAAAAGTTGTTCACACAAGCCAGGAACTGGTGTGCCCATCCCTAGCTATGTTATGAAGTAATCTAAGATACTTCCATGCAACCAAAAGCTTCACAACTATTAAAAAGAGTGAGAAAAATTTTGTGTGTTGATATGGTTAAGATGACCCAGATATTTTCAGGTAAAAAAAGCATGGTACACAAGTGTGTCCATCTCTATGAGAAAAAGTGTGTGTGTGTGTGTGTGTGTGTGTGTGTGTGTGTGTGAGGTAGATACAGGACATCCATGATAATTTCCCAAAAAGATACACAAACAGCTATTGGTATGGATTATTTGGACAGTGGAACTGAGGGAGAATAGAAAGCAGCCTCATGTTTTATTGTAAATCTTTTTGTACTGTTTGCAATTGTGTTGTATATGCATGAAAGTATTTTCATAATAACAAAAAAGTAAAAAAAAAAAAAACCATGTAGTTAATGAATTCATGTGCAAAAAGAAAAAAATTCCTGCAACCATATGCAGATTTTAGAAGCTCTAAACTTGGTACTGCATTCTAGAAAGAATTAAAATAAGTCTAACAAGTGTCCAGAGGGCAAATTAACATACCAGTGAAGGTCAAATATCCATAAATAAGTGATTTCATGTTCAGAAGCATGAGATCCATAAAGGTAGCCTTCAAGCATGACTGAGATGTATGGCTGAGCTTCCAGGGGTAAATTGATGGAGATCATTGTTTTTCTCTAGAGCTGCTAGCCTCCTTCCTCAAGGTCAGGCTGACAAGGTGAAATGAAACATTAACATTTAGAAGTACTTTCCTGTGGAGATGGAAGTGCAGAAGTTTAGCTCTTTTGAAACCTTTAACCTTTCCAGGAGATGCAATACTGCCAGCATCCCAAGTTCTCAGCAGGTTTTTGAATGATTTTTTCCAGGGCAGACCTTGAGTTATGAAACAATGGACTGCAACAGGTCCAGGACACTGCAGTTATTTTGTGCTGTTACTTAAGAATTAAAATTCCTTCTTTCTGCTGTTTGTGCATGCAAATTATCTTTCATAATGACATTTAATCTACATATCATTAACACCTTATCACATGAAAGGGTTGGAAAACTAGTTTCCCAGCAGAGTTTCTGTAGGTAGTGGATAATTGACTCTGCATCAGGGCTTTTCATACATTCTGTGTCAGTCTGAGTAGAACTAAGTGCAGTGATGTTGCAATAAGAATAAGTAATGAGGAAGAGTTGGGTCTTTTACATTTGGCGAGTGGCTCATGGCTATCTAGGCAGAGTTTCCTGTGTACAAAAGGATACCTTCCATTTCAAAAGGATGTATGTTATTTATATATCAGTCCTTATCAGCCCAAATTAGAACTGCCTTCTATTTTACTAAATGTGTACAATAGCAACAGATACTCTTCTTCATTCAAACCTCAGTGCCTCTTGTTGAAGTAACGTTTTCCTGAAGAAATCATTCTTCCAGACCATTTTTAATTTTTAATCATATTCCTAATGAAATTGTGTGAGGGACTGAAATGTGTAGAATAACACATTGTAATTTGGGAAACAACTGAGTATGCCGGGGTAGTCAAACACGTCTGCATGACTGGTATTGATCTTGTCTGCACATGTCAAGTGATCTTTGAGCTCTCCACATCCATTTCAGTAAATTTGTTCTTTTCTTTCCTCAGGGCATTGTAAAGACCCGAGCCAAAGAACTTAGTCACCGTGTTTGATTCAATCAGGTCTCAAATATAAAGTTATTTGTCTACTTTTTCCTTTCTAGAAACTTCTGTTACAATAACCAATACATAGAATTGAAAATTTTAAAATGTTGTGAAAATGTCAGAGGATTCTCCAAGGCGTGTATGCCTCATGTAATCTTATAATCAAGTTGATGATGTCACCATTTTTTCTGATTTTTAAGATATTTTTCCTCTTCTTCATTTTTGTTGAAGTAATTTTCCTGGTAAACACCTTCTGTAATTTTTTTTTTTAAATCCTGTGTTTAGAGTGCTTGAAATGGACCTACAGTGTATCCATATAATATCTGAGAAGTCAACATGGAAGGAAGGGAACAGAAGTATCAATATGGGTTGCCAGAGACAATTATTTCCATAGTGAATTCTGCTGCTTTAAATGCACTGGGTCTTCATTTTCTACTCCTCAAGACACTCGAAGTGAGGGAGCTCCCTTACTGGTTGCATGAATTACTGAGTATAAAATATTCATCCAGGGATTATGGCTAAACTGTTCATCCCACCCCCACATCCAATGAAACAAAAAGCCCAAGACTATCAGATAGGTAAATAATAGACATCCCAATGTCATGTGCCTAACACATCCTTCTGCTGTGTGAGTCTGTAAAATCATGGCTGTTCATGTGATAGACACGTGTGCTCTGAAGTCACAATATAATAGTCTGGTATGTAACATAGGAAAGAGTTCAAGTGTAATAAGGAGATGAATAAATCATCGTTTCAATGAGAAATGCATTCTCTGGGTAAATGATTCCACATTCATTCATTTAGGACAGTTTGTGAATATACCTGTTGTGTCAGGTGATGAAATCATGAAACATAGTCCTAATGCTCAGTGTTTACAGACAACCGAGAGATGCAGCCACATCACAGGCAGGAGCAACAGAGTAGGGTAAGCTCCGAGGGAGGGATGATCTCTGAGCATGGATGGGGTGGGGCGGGGCTTGGGGAGTAGAAAGTAAGAGGGATGCTAAGGCAAATATTACCTAGGAAAGCTTCCATTAAGGTGACTTCTAAGCAAGAAATATAATTAGCAGATAATTGAGTAAGCAAAATATGTTGCCAGCTCATTGATGTCTGTGATTCTGTCCCCATATCCACCCTAATGCACCCTGATGGTGATGGGGAGAAGTGTCATACACTCACAAAAGAAAACAAAGGAGCTTTGCTTATTCAGAAGGGCTCTGGACAGTAGCTCTGGGTAGAGACAGACCACAGGGTAACAGCACAGATGTAATCCAAAAGTGTAATTGAGAACAAGAGCCCAGACAAGTCCAGGTGGCAAACAAATCAGAAGCTTTTTCTTGGACTCCCAAGGGTCTCTGAGTGCCAACTTCTGGCGGGGGATTTTAAAAGGATACTTATAATCTCAAAACCATATTACTGAAAAGGCCATCCATGAGTATTTACTGCCTCAGAGGATAACAGCAATAACAAAACAAGAAGCTCCCATTAATACATTATATGTTACATTAGTTAATTGATAACACCTCACAGTTATAGTGTGTTATAAACTCAAGAATTTAGCACTTTATATCTCAAATAGTTATTCTGATAATACAACTGTAATGTTAAGTAGATGTATATCAAAAAACAAGCCAGGAGAATTATGAGGCAAAGAAAATTTGCTGTAGTCTAGGTTATCTCAAGACATTTACATATGATAATAGAGAAGGCCATGAAGGTACCTTCAAGTGTACTGCAGACCCTTCCAGGTAGATGTATGCGGAAAACATTCCACCATCATTCCCTCAGCTTTGTAATAATAAATAAACATTTTCTTTGTTGTCTAGTCATAAGATGTTGATTGAGCTTCCACTGTGTATAGAGGGCACTCTTGGCCACAAAAGCACAAATATCTATAAATCCTCTTAAAATATAGCCCCTATTCAAGTCTCAGCTGTCTCAACTCTCTCTCTCCTCATCTCTCTCTCCCCTCTCTCTCTGTTTCTGTCTTTTAGATTTGTACAGCCCTCTAGCTGTTGTCCTAAGGTTTTACTCTTTCCCTTCTTAGAGGGTCTCTGCTTCTCTCACAATGCAACCCCCAGTCTGCTCATTATCTGTCATGCCCTTGCTGACTCTCTGAACCTGTGCTACAAAGGTCACCCCCTAATTGCTACACAAAATGGATTTATTTCAGTCCTAATCTTACTTCTTGTCCCAGTTGCATCTGGTGCCGTTAACCACACTCTTTTTTCACAAAACTCTCTCTGACTTGGCTTTCTTTGGCTTTCATTGTAGTCTTTGCTCCTAGCTCTCTTGTACGTTTTAAGGTTCTCTCACAAACTACTTTTCTTCCATCTGCCCCTGAACTGTGAGTATTTTCTGAGCCCTCTGCTTGGCTCTTGTTCCACACCATACCTGCCTTCAAGGGACAGTTTTGTTGCTCCAGTGAATTCTTTTCTCTCCTCCCCAGTTTTTTTTGTTGTTGTTGTGTGAAAATACACATAACATAAAATTTGACATCTTAACCATTTTTAAATGTACAGTTCAGTGATATTAAATACATTCAGAATGTTGAGCAAACATCACCATTATTCATCCTCATTACTCTTTTCATCTTGTGAAACTGAAGCACTATCCATTAATAACAATGTTTCATTATTTCCCCCTCCTCTCAGCCCCTGGAAATCCCCATTCTACTTTCTGTCTTTATGATTTTTGACTACACTAAGTACCTCATATAAATTGAATCATACAGTGTTTGTCTTTTTTTGACTGGCTTATTCCACTTAGCATAATGTCCTCAAATTTCATCCATGTTGTAGCATGTGTCTGAAAATTCTTCCCTTTTTAAAGCTAAGTAATTTTCTATTTTAAATATGTGCTACATTTTGTTTACTCATTCATCTGTCAACAGACACTTGAGTTGCTTTCACCTTTTGGCGATGGTGAAGAAAGGTGCTATGAATATGGGTGTACATGTATCTCTTCAAAACCCTGGTTTCAAGTCTTTTGGGCATATATCTGGAAGTGGGATTGCTGGGTCATGTTGTATTTTTATGTTTAAGTTTTGTGGGAACTGGCATACTGTTTTCCATAGCAGCTGCACCATTAGAATCCCACCAGAAATGTACGAGTTCCCAATTTCTCTGCATGATCACCAGCAATTGTTATGTTCTTTTTTTTTTAATTCTAGCCATCCTGGTAGGTGTAAGATGGTATCTCACTGTGGTTTTGATTTGCATTTAACTAGTGGTTAGTGATGCTGAACATCTCTTATGCACTCATTGACCATCTGGATGTTTTCTTTGGAGAAATCTCTATTCAATTTCCTTGTCCCTTTTTAAATATGCTTGATTGTTTCTGTTGTTTGTTGAGTTTCCAGTGGATTCTTCTTCCCAGATATTTGCCTCTACTCTGCCCTGAACTATATCCAAATCCATGTTCATGTTTCCATTGGGTTGTCCCATGGACACCCCTAGACCATTCCAACTGATCTCACCACTGCCCCTACTGAGTTGCTCTTCCTCCCCCATTCCTCTTCTTACCTCCTTCACTACCATTGACTCATTCTCACAGCCAGAACCCAGCAGAGAAGTGGGAGGCTGGTGAAGCCTCCTTTTGATAGAATATCTGAAGACAAGGCCTCCAGCTTTAGGAAAGAATAAGCCCATTTATCTGCATTTTGTTGGGAATGAGCTTGATAGTGCCCTCTGGGCCCACAGGTGGTGGGAGGCCTGCTGCCTCTTGGGCCATAGAGACCACTCAGTAACTGTCCATGTCCTCTCCCCACAGGGAGCATCAAGGGTGACTGGATGAGGTAAAGGATTCAGCCAGGTATGGGTGGACGCTATGGAATCTTGGTCTTTAAGCTGGGTATGGTAAGTGGGGGTTTGGAGAAAATCCTGGCCCATCAGAGGCCCCCACTTTTAACCTACTTTATCCACAAAACTTTTAATAATAACTTCAATTTAAGAGTGCTATAGGATGACTCATCATAATGTAATTTGAATGTGCACATTACAGAATTGGAAGTTAGTTGTTAACTAGAACATCATAGTTTATGATAATGCACAAAATCAACTCCAAGTTGTATAAATGATGGCAGAGAAGAATACTTCCAAAATATAAGACCCAGGTAGGGAACAAAGATGGAAATTGGAAAACATTATCTGTAATGCTCAGTTAGAATTGTCTACTACACAGAGGACAGAGGAGATGAACATGGCCACCCCTCTGGGTTGAAGGGAAGATGTGACTCTCTGAGCCAGATGGCCAGTGTGAAGCAGGGAGCAGAAGAGCAGCATTTGGACCACTGACCTCATCTACAAACTTGTGATAGCTCAGAGAGCTTAGTGGATACAAATGAGGAGCATCCCATCTTAAAAAGAGTGATTTCCCAGACCCCTTTTTCTGGGGTTCCTGATGGTACACCCTCTCACCTGCCTAGGAATCACTAGGGATTCTAGGGAGGATGTGGTCACCAGCAGTGCCATCCTCCCTGCATCTTGCCCAGCCCTAGGGAGCGGCAGCAGAGGTTGCCCTGGTTCCAGCCCCTTGCCCCACCCTGGTTCCTAAGGCAAGTAGAGGCACGACCAGGGTGAAAAGGAGCAACAAACACCATTTGAAGGAGGTCTTGAGCCCTCACTTTGTTCTCAGACCATCTCTAAAAAGCCTTGGGAGAAAACTTTCTAATACAATTGGATAAATCTTAACCAGGATTTTTAGATTTAAGGTTAGCCGAAGAGGCCCATTGGAAGCAAGTAACCGGCCAGAGGAGTGAGTGATTAGCAGGGTGACCACTAGGGTCCCAGGCTTCTGTTCTTACTTCCCAGGCCTGATGGGTTCATTCCAGCAGCCCCTGCTGAGTGTGTCCAGGCAGAGACATAGCTGCACACAGTGGATTAGATGGACTTCTTGGACCAAAACACAGCTGGAAAGTTCCAGATGGTCCAGAGTCTAGCCCCATGATCGTCTGGGTAACTAGGTAACAGCAATGGAGAAGCAGCAGAAATCAATGGAGAACGGTGTCTCCACTACGTCGACCTGTAATTACGGCACTGAGCCATTATTTAATAAGCTTCCCTAAGACCTTTCCTGCTCAAAAACAGCACCAGTTGGTATTGGAGTACAGACTCTCGAATGAACAATATTTGTAATTTTTTGAGTGGCATTTCATAAAAAAAAATTCGTCCCTGAAAAATTCAAATATCTGTCACAACTAAATGCTTTATTCACTTACTTGGAAGATGTAGGAGTGGGGAAATGTTTTGTGTTTTATTGGTAACTCATACTTTTCTGGAAAGAGCATTCAGCTCAGGTTTTCACAGCAATGTTCCCGGAATCAGTGAGCTATGGGCTCTAATTCCACTCAGTGATATGTGTGGGGTGAGGGCCAGCCACGCTAGCTGCAGTCTCTCCATCTGTGACGTGGGGATAATTGAAGCGCCTCGCTTATGAGGCTGCAGGGACAGCTGTTTGAGCCTGGGCATTTCGGGACTCAGCCCTGCGCCTGGAGAAGAGCAAACACACCATAATATCAGCTCTCGTCATTTTCTCTCTGTCACATCAGACCATACTGTTCATCTTAGTTCTATGCATGCTTATTTTGCATGTAAGTCCTAAAACAACCCTTTACCAATGTGGTAGATGTCATTTTTTTCTGGCCTGTAATTATTTCAATAAATGGTTATCTGCAGATTTATCTAAAAATATGTTTCCTGAGTTTATGAGAGAATAAAGAGTTGTACTGTCCATTTTCGATTGGAGAGTGAACATATTTATGCAGTCTATTTAGTTCATGTTCCATAGATATGTGAAATAAGTGCATATCAGACATGTACATTCAAATGCCTTCTTTATGAGAGACCTGATTTTGTCTACCGAAACCTGCAAAAGATCATCTACCTCTGAAGTCCTAAGTATAATTAAATGACTATAAAAGTGATTTTTTGCAGTAGTTATCTTGTTTAGCAATTCAAAGTCAGTACCCCACAGGAGTCAAATGATGTGTTTCATCCGCCTTTAACTTTTAAGGCAACATATAGAGTGGGATGTGTATATGGTGTGTGTAGTGTGGTTTGTAGTATGGTATGTGTGGTGTGTGTGTGTGGGTGTATGTGTGATGTGGTGTGTATGTGTACTGTGATGTGTATGTGTGGTGTGGTAAGTGCTATGTGGTGTGGTGTGTTTGTGTGTGTGGTAGTGTGTGTGGCTAGGTGGGGGCTATGTGTGGGGTAGGTAGTGTGTGCAGTATGTGTGTGGTGTGGTGTGTGTGTGTAGTGTGTATGTGTATGCTGTGGTATGTGTGTGGTACGGTGTGTGTGTGGTGGTGTGTGTGTGTGGTGTGGTCTGTATGCATGTGGTAGGTGGTGTGTGTGGTGTGTGTGTGGTGTATGTGTGGTGTGGTCTGTGTGTGTGTGTGGTAGGTGGTGTGAGTGGTGTGTGTGTGTGTGGTATGGTCTGTATGTGTGTGGTAGGTGGTGTGTGTGGTGTGTGTGGGGTGTGTGTGTGGTGTGGTCTGTGTGTGTGTGGTAGGTGGTGTGGGTGGTGTGTGGGGTGTGTATGTGTGTGTGTGGTGGGTGTGTGTATGGTGTGGTGTGTGTGATTTGATGTGTGTATGGTGTGGTGTGTATGTGTGTATATGATGTGGGGTGTGAGGTGTGAGGTGTTTGTGTGTGTGTGGTGTGGTGTGGTGTGTGTGATTTGGTGTGTGTGTGTGTGGTGTGGGGTGTATATGTGTGTGGTGTGGTGTGTAGGTGTGTGGTGTGTATGTGTGTATGTGTATTTTTGTGTGGTGTGGTGTATGTGTGTGGTGTGCATGTGTGTATGGTGTGGTGTGTGAAATGTGGTGTTTGTGATGTGGTGTGTGTGTGTGGTGTGTGTGTGTGTGTGGTGTGTGTGTGATGTGTGTGTGGTGTGGCGTGTATGTATGTGTGTGGTGTGGTGTGTGGAGTGTGGTGTTTGTGATGTGTGTGTGGTATGGTGTGTGTGTGATGTGGTGTGTGTGGTGTGGTGTGTATGTGTGTGTGTGGTGTGTGCAGTGTGGTGTTTGTGATGTGGTGTATGTATGTGGTGTGGTGTGTGTGTGGTGTGTGTGGTGTGGTGTGTGGAGTGGAGTGTTTGTGATGTGGTGTATGTGTGTGTGGTGTGGTGTGTACGTATGTGTGCTCTGTAGGTGTGTGTGGTCCATATGTGGTCTGTATGTAAAGGAGGTGTGTTGCTGAGTTGGGGATGGGCATTGACTGCACCCCACACGTTCAAGGCCATGTCTGAAGGACTGGGGTCTGTGTTCCCAGTTCCTCAGGATGGCACTGCCTCACTGGGAGGTCCCATGCAGTCTCTATGGCCCTTTCCTGTGTCTCTCACAGGCCCAAACTCCTGGCCAGGGGCCGAGGAAGCAGTGCCCATCCTGCAGAAAGGAGTTAGCACCATAGGCCTGAGGCCACTGTCCTCAGAAGGGTGTAGTTGAAAGATGGCCCTTGGCTGGTGTCTGGGACCTTAGGTTTAGGGAGGCCTCCCACCCCTCCCCAAGCTGCTCAGAGGGCTTACTGTGCCTACATGGTTTGTATGAACAATATGGTTAATGTTGAGTGCCCGCTTTCCTTCTGGGAGTGTGGAATGCGTGCCAGGCAGAGGTGTCATGTGGCCGACCCAATAAAAACCCTGGGCACTGAGTCTCTAGTGAGCATCCCTGGTAGAAAGCCTTGCACGCAAGTCACAGCTCATCACCAGGGGAATCGGGCACGTCCTGTGTGGCTCTGCTGGGAGAGGACTCGGAAGCTGGCACCTGGCTTTCTCTGGCCTTCCTCTGCAAGCCTCTCCTTTCCCATGCTGACTGTGTTTTGCATCCTCTTGCTGTGAGTATGACAGTATGCTGAGTCCTGTGAGTCTTCCCAGTGAATCATCGACATGGGGGTGGTCCTGGGGACCCCCAACATAACCATCTTCCTCGGAGATGTATAGGGATGAAGTGAGAGACTCAAAGTGTCTCACTTCTCCAGTAAAATATCTCTTAATGACAAGACTGCCAACACCTCTTAGGCAATCCTCAGGTCTGAGCAGAGTAGGTGGGATGAAAGACCCCTTTCATTCTAAAGTAATCTCACTACTGGTTTCAGTAATGCCAGCCTAGGAAAATTAGGTTGCTTTAAACATGAAAAGTCTTATTCTCTAAGCTGGAACATGGAATGGGCAGAAGAGAGATTTGTAATGGTGACAGATAAGCCACAAAGCTGCCCAGGCACTAAAAAAACCAAGGAGTTAATTTTCCTGATATTTTAATATGTGACAATGTTTTTAGCATTTATTTTTTAATTTTCAAAACACTAAAAGTTTTTACGGTCATTTATTACTGTTATAATTAAAACACAGGAAGCTGAAAAATTTAAACAATCACATCAGCAGATCATTAACTTTTTTGAAAAATTAAGCCTTAATGTTAGAACTTGCACCATTTTGAAATAATATGAAAACATCCTGCTTTCCACTACTGCCTAAGAATCACAATCCCGTCACAAACTTAACCTGGACATTTGAGAAGAGACATGGGCTGGCTTTTTTTTTTTTTTTTCCCATAATGGTTTAAACCTCTACAGGTCAGTAATTCATAAAGATGGTTGAATTTGAGCGGACATTAATGCAATGCCATGCTCAGTGATTATCACAGGCCCTCCATGGCGTGCTGCACAGATCACAAATGACTGATGGCCAGACACTGCATTCGCTTGTAGCACTGTGCTAGAATTATAAACATGCATGTGCACATATGAGCACATGAACACACACGGACACACACACACATTTGCATATACATGTCAATCCCAGAGTAGCTGAGAACATAGGTTCTGGGGTCAGATCTAAGTTGAAACCCTGGATTTCTACCTGCTGGTTTGTGATCATGGAGAACTTTCCTAACTGACCTCAGCCTCACTTTTCTTGTGTATAAGACGTGCACAATTATTCCAACATTCTCCAGATGCTGTGAGGATTCAGTGAACAAGTATCTAGGAGTCACTATAGCCAGGAGAGGTGGGTGGGCAAGTGGACTGCTCAGGGGCCTTGTGAGGAGCTGTAGGGGATTTACGTGCTTATGCACAGGTGAAGGTAGACTGGGCTTCATATCTGTAATAAGGGAGGGGTTCCCTCTGCCTTGAACAGGGCTGAGTTATTCTTCTCTGTGCCTCAGTTTCCTCAACTATAACATTGGCATAACAATAAACTACCTTATGTGACCCTTTTGAGAATCACATGAATTAATCCAGGCAGGGTACTCAGAAGAGCACCTGGCCCAGCCTCAGCACTCAATAAATGTTTGCTACTATTATTACTATTATCCAAAAATATCTCAGCCCTACGCTTTTCTGACATCTTACTTTGCACAATTTCTTGCATACAATCTGTTTCCTTCATATCAAACAGATTGCAGATTTTTTTGCTGAAAAATAAAAATGAATTAAGAGAGTGTAGTAGTCTAGAAAAGAGGGGAAGAAAGGAGGGCTTCAACTGACATACAAAAAAAAAAGGACCGGTAATACAGAGAGGAACGAGGAAGGGAAACGTCATCAAGTGGGGATGAGGGTGCAGAAGGGATGCTCTTGACACCAGAAGTCAGGAAAAGCAGAAGGGCTGAGACTCCAGATGTCTGCACAATGGTGAGAAGTACCACTCTGGGTATGTCCACCGCGAGACTGAGGGAGAGAACATTCTTTTATAATCATGTATACACAGCTGATATTCTTCAAGTATGTCATTTTTCTTGTTCAGGTGGGCTCACCTATGAGATCGCAAATGACTGGCAGGTAACGATCACGTATCGTCTTCATCTAGAACCCTCCCCATGAGGGGCTTGAAGGATGAACAGATATTGGATGAGTGGCTGAAATGTGCTTACCCAGTATTGAGAGAACATGCAGGTGAAAGATATCAGCTGTTTTCCTTTGTGTTAACAAGCAGTTCCAAGACAAAAGGTTCGTAAGAATCTACCAAACACCTTACAGTTTCACTGGAAACATCACCAGTGAATGGATCATCAACAGTCATTCCGCATTCAGCACCAGCCACACCCTGGTGTATACAAGAGGTCAGCTTGGATAGAAATTCATGATGTGCATGAAGAATATGGCTTATCTGTGAGAGAAATGTTTATAGATTCTACAACTGAGCTGCCTCAGAAATTGTGAGAACGGAAGGTGGTGGCTGTCCATGCTATGAATGAAATAGATTGGACTACGAGACAGGAAAACGTAAGGCTTCATTGCACAAAGCCAGAGTTCATGTCTTCTTCCAGGTCCTTTTAAAACAAAGGCTTGGAATCATGTCAAGGTTCAGGACAAGTGTTAAGTCAGCCCTTAAATGATTTGAAAGTGAATTGGTGGCTGGGCACGATCGCTCACATCTGCAATCCCAGCACTTTGGGCGGCCAAGGCGGGCGGATTGCTTGAGGTCAGGAGTTTGAGACCAGCCTGGCCAACATGGTGAAACCCTGTCTCTAATAAAAATACAAAAAAATCAGCTGCATGTGGTGGTGCGTGCCTGTAATCCCAGCTACTTAGGAGGCTGAAGCCGGAGAATTGCTTGAACCCGGGAGGCAGAGGTTGCAGTGAGATGAGATGGCACCACTGCACTTTAGCCAGGGCAACAGAGTGAGACTCCATCTCATAAAGACAAAGTGAATTGATGATTCATTTATTTGTTTTGTTGTTCATCAGAAAGTATTTACCGAGCACCAACTCTGTGTCTGGCTCTGTTCATAGAGCTGGGGCTCCTTGGAGTGTGAAGGCAGCAGCCCTGCCTGTCTGGGGCTTACTCAGTTAAGAACAGAGTCAGCAGTGGCCGTAAGTTCAGGTTATTGTTCAGGCCAGAATTTGGCTGAAAATAAATATGCTGGTAAACAGGTAAGAAGGAGGAATGTAGAGAATTGCATCTTAAAATGGACATTGTCTTATTCCGTTCAGGCAGCGATAGCAGAATGCCATAGACTGGGTGGGTTATAAACCACAGATGTTTATTTCTCACAGTTCTGTGGAGGCTGAGAAGTCCAAGATGAAGGCACAGGCAAATTTGGTGTCTGGGGAGGCCTGTTTCCTGGTTCATAGAGGAGGTCTTCTGGCCATGCCCTCACATGGTGGAAGGGGCAAGGCAGCTGTCTGGGAAATTCTGTTTTTGTTTTTTAGACAGAGTCTTACTCTGTCCCCCAGGCTGGAGTGCAGTGGCGCAATTTCAGCTCACTGCAACCTCTGACTCCCGGGTTCAAGTGATTCTTGTGCCTCAGCCTACCAAGTAATTGGGATTACAGGTGCGCACTGCCACGCCTGGCTAATTTTTGTATTTTTTGTTAGAGATGAGGTTTCACCATGTTGGCCAGACTGATCTGGAACTTCCGCCTCAAGTGATCTTCCCGCTTCAGCCTCCCAGAGTGCTGGGATTTCAGGTGTGAGCCACCATGCCTGGCCTGGAATCTCTTTTATAAAAGCACCAATCCCATGCATGAGGACTCTTCTCCCACAGCCTAATCCTTTCCAAAAGGTTTCACCTCTTATGACCATCACATTGGAGATGAGGATTTCTACATATGAAGGATTTCTACCTATGAAGTACACAGACCTTCAGTCTATGGCACACATCAATATAAAGGATTTAAGGTCTGGCTTCTTACACCAGCATATAAGAAGTATATTTAGAAGCATGTAAAGTCTGAGTAAATGTGAAACATCTTCATGGAGCATCTGTTTTACTTGAAGTTTGAGGAGGAAGAAAACACATGATTTTTTAATACAGATAAATTATATTGGGGAATACAAAATTTGTATTAATTATTACAGTGAAACAAAAAATGTCAAAGACATTTCTTGCTTGTAACAGGAAATTAGCTGGGAAAAACCTTTTCTCAAGGAAAAACCTTGAGACTGTGATCCCAAGTCGCAGGGGACATGTGCTTACTCTCCTCTGCCACCAGGGTAATCAATGAAAAAAATCCAAGAGTCCTGTTTCAGTGTGTTTTTCCTATTCCTAAATATCTTGGTTAAAATTTTCACTTAATGTATAAATACTACTCTTTGCAGTGGAATGGGTGTGGTTTAGAAGGCAATAGTATTTGATGTTAATGAAAACAGGACAACTGAGGTCTTGGTAGCTTTGCCCTCCCAGATGGGAAATTTATTAATTGTCATTTTTGATTGTTGTAACTTGAATATAAAAGCTGCTCCAAGGAAAACTGTCCAAATGTCATGTTACTGTTTAACAGCAAAATCCTCATAAATAAGCCAGCATTAAAATACACTGAAGTAATTGGTTTGGGGAACATTCAAGGAAGATGAGATGTTGGATGGTCTAAATTCTCCATCTATGAAGTAAGGTCATAACAACAGATCATGAATGCATTGGCCAGTGAAATACGGTATTGACCTATAGAAAGCAGTTGAGAGCAAGCCATTTGAATCATTTTAGAGATAATGAAATTAGTTTAGGGGTCAGAAGCAGAAGGGTCTCTAACAATCCTTAAAGTTTACTATGACTGAAGATTGCCCAGATGGTTGGTAAATAGGCAGTTTCCTGGGTTTCATCCCTGATGATTCTGATTTAACATAGTTTCCATCGGTTTTGGGAACATGCGTGGTTTTTGTTTTTGTTTTGGAGATGCAGTCTCACTCTGTCACCCAAGCTGGAGTGCAGTGGCATAATCTCAACTCACTGCAGCCTCCACCTCCCAGGTTCAAGTGATTCTCCTGCCTCAGACTCTCGAGTAGCTAGGATGATACGTGCATGCCACCACACCCAGCTAATTTTTGTATCTTTAGTAGAGATGGGGTTTCACATTGTTGGCCAGGCTGGTCTCGAACTCCTGACCTCAGGTGATCTGCCCTCCTTGGCCTACCAAAGTTCTGAAATGACAGGCGTGAGCCACCATGTCCAGCTGAACATGCGTGTTTTAACCAGCACCTCAAGAGATTCTGATATAGGGAATTCCAACTCCCTCTTGAGAAAATTGGGCCTTAGGTGTTCCATGGATAGACTTTATCATAGTCCCTTGAAGCCCTGAGACAGAAATTCAGTTTTATGTGTTCATTTTCCTGGAGAGAGGATCCGCATCTTTGTTTGGATTCTCAAAGGGGTTCTGATTAAATAGCATTTCTGCTGTGTAGGGAGGGGACCCTGTAGCTGGACTCTGCATTTGGCAAAATAAGGAATGAAGACTTACATAAATTAGCATGGCCATTTTAGCTCATGAATAGACATAAATAAGTTTGGATCTTAAAATAAATTAAAATATTGGACAAAAAAAAAGAAGAGAAGAAGATATTTTATGAACGTCCCAGGAATGGGCAATCAGCATCTTCAGGATCTCTGCTCCGTCTCTTTGTCAACAGATGCCCTGTTGTTATGACAGCTGGGAGGAGGCATGCAGCAGCTGCTGGAGCCATTGCAGGCAAATGAAATGTGTCCTCAGACTTACAGATTGTTTTTAATCTCCTCGAAAGACTGACCGAGAGGTCCAGAATGCTGGAGTGATCATAATTATGGGGACAGAGATCTATGGTACTGGGTTTTCGGTATTCCTTCCATTCATTGATGCTCTCAAGTGCTATACAAATAGATGTCAGAGAAAGACTGAAATATTGAAGATGACAGAATTTAATTATAGCCCAAAAGAAAAGAGTCAAGGAAGAAAAAGAGAAGGAAGGGGAAAAGATAGTGCTTATATTCCTAAAAAAATGGATTTCTCGTTCAAAGAAATTGTCTTATCTATGTGATCAGGCACTGTGAATGGAGCTTCCTAGAGAAATGTTGGTTGCTATACACGAAGGCGGGGGGGTCTCTGCTTGTGCTGGCTAGAGAGAGTGTACCTGGGCCTCAGGGCTGGAGCCATGAAGCTGGAAGCACAAGAATTTTGATGCCCTCCTTCTCTAGGGCCAGGCTTGCAAATGCTGACCAGCTGCTGTTGCAATTTTGAGCACACCAGGGCCCCTAAGAAGATGGTGAAGCTGCCAGATGGGTCCTGAGATCCACCACCTCTGTACATGGCCTCAGCCCACTGGAACAAGGTAGGTGAGTGGGTGAAGGGACTACTCAATGCTTAACGGAGCCAGGAGGGCTGGCGATCCCATGATGGTCTGGAGCTCTGGGAGGGTTTTGGTAGGAGCTGCAGCCACAGAGGTACACAGCCTGCGATGCAGCCAGGCAGCAAGGAGGCAGAGGGGAATACGCATGCTAGCCTCTCTCCTGGACTTTGAGGCTCTCCAGGCAGTGGCTTCTATTGACTGAATCCATTCAGAAGCCAGAGGACAAGGGATCCCTGGGGAGGCAGACACTAGAGCTCAGCCTCCTGGGCCTCAGAGCTGGGCACTGAAGGATGGAGAAGACATGTGTATCTGAGAGGGTGACACTGTAAGAAAACAGACAGGACCAGGCCCTAATACATAACAAGAAAGTAGAGGAGAGGCAGTGGCCACAGCACTTGCCCCTGAATGAAACTCTCTCTGTCTGTACCTCGTGATCCAAGAGTTGCGAGGAGTGAGTCTCCCCATGTCTGGGTAGTTTTATGAAACAAGTCAAAGATGGCTGATACGGTTTGAATTGGTGTCCCCACCCAAATCTCATATTGACTTGTAATCCCTGGTATTGGAGGAGGGGCCTGGTGAGAGGGGATTAGATCATGGGCATGGATTTTCCCCTTGCTGCTCTCATGATGGTGAGTAAGTTCTCATGAGATCTGGTTGTTTAAATGTATGTGGCTCCTCCCCCTGGCTTCCTCCTACCCCTGCCATGTAAGATGTGCCTCCTTCGCCTTTGCCTTCCACCATGATTGTGTTTCCTGAGGCCTCCCCAGCCTTGCTTCCTGTACAGCCTGCAGAACTGTGAGCCAATTAAACCTCTCTTCTTTATAAATTACTCAGTCTTAGGTAATTCTTTATAGCAATTAAGAACTGACCAATACAATGATGTTATGAACTGAATTGTGCCCCCCACCCAAATTCATACACTGAAGCCCTAACCCTTAATGAGGCTGTATTTTGAGTAAGGGAAACCAGAATCTGTTGTCCCAAAATATGCCTTTTTGACATAAGAATTGTTTTGACTGGGCATGGTGGCTCATGCCTGTAATCTCAGTACTTTGGGAGGCCAAGGCAGGTGGATTGCTTGACCCTAGGAGTTTGAGAACAGCCTGGGCAACATGGAGAAACCTCATCTCTACAAAACATGCAAACATTAGCCAGGCATGGTGCTGTGTGCCTACAGTCCCAGCGACTTGGGAAGCTGTGGTGGGAGAATTGCTTGAGCCTGGGAGGTGGAGGCTGCAGTGAGTTGGGGCTGCTGGAACCCCTGCCCTCCAGCCTGTGTGACAGAGTGGAACCCTGCCTCAAATTAAAGATCATTTAAAAATCTTTTTACAAAGAATTATTTTGAGCTAAAGGCAACGAAGAGTAGCCAGTGCAGGCAAAGCTCTCTTTACCTTTTCCCTTTCTGTGTAAAGATGGAATATAAACTCTCCTCTACTGGAGACTACTCTAGACTCTTAACAGCCTGGAAATGCCACCAGATGAATCTGCAAACCAACTTTACCTCCTTTAGTTGCTTCCCATGTATTTATTCACCTGCCCTCAGTTGCCCACCCTTGGAAACCTAAAGCCACTTTCCTTGGTTCTGACCCTTCTCCATTCCATGCTGTGCTTCATGGCACTGCATAAGCTGGAGGACTCTTTGAGCACCTCGCCTCTGGGTACCCTCATGTGTCACATGCCCCATATGCATAGGAATAAACTGCTGTTTGTTTTTCTCCTGTTAGTCTTTTGTTACAGGGGCCTCAGCTAAAGACTTAAGAGGATGGAAGAATAATAATTTTTTCCTCCCCTATAAGAGATAGGGCCTTTAGGGGTAATTAAGGTTTGCTATGAGGCCGGGCACAGTGGCTCACGCCTGTAATCCCAGCACTTTGGGAGGTTGAGGCAGGTGGATCACAAGGTCAGGAGTTCAAGACTAGCCAGGCCAACATAGTGAAATCCTATCTCTACTAAAACACAAAAACTTAGCTGGGCATGGTGGTACGCACCTGCAATCTCAGCGACTTGGGAGGCTGAGCTAGGAGAATCGCTTGAACCTGGGAGGCAGAAGTTGCAGTGAGCCAAGATTGCACATTGCACTCCAGCCTGGGTGACAGAGCGAGACTCTGTCTCAAAAAAAAAAATTGCTATGATTTGAATGTATATGTTACTCCAAAATTCATATATGGGAATCTAATACCCAACATGGCAGTATTAAGTGGGAGAGTCTTTGGGAAGTGATTAAGTCTTGAGGGCTCTGCCCTCATGACTGGGATCAATGATCTTATGAAAGGGGCTTCAGAGAGCTGCCTGACACTTCCATGTCTTTCACCATGTGAGGACACAGTGTTCTCCTCTCTGGAGGATGCAGCAGCAAGGTGCCACCTTGGAAGCAGAGACTAAGCCTTCACCAGACTGCCAGCAACTTGGTCTGGGACTTCCCAGCCTCCAGAATTGTAAGAAAGACAATTTTATTCTCTATAAATTACCCAGTGTAGGATATTTTGTTATAGCAGCAGGAATGGACTAAGACAAGGTTAAAAGAGTTTACAAGGCTGGGGCCCTGGTCCAATAGGATTAGTGTCCTTATAAAAAGTGGAAGAGACATCAGAAATCTTTTTCTTTCCATGAACTCACAGAAGAAAGGTGGTGGCTGTCTACAAGCCAGGAAAAGGGCCCCCATCAAACACCAGCCCTGCCAGACCTTCATCCAGGACTTCTGGTCTCCAGAACTATGAGAAAATAAGTATCTGTTGTTTAAGCCATCCAGCTTGTGGTATTTTGTTATGATAGCCTGAGTTAAGACAGACGGCAGCTCCCCAGAAGAGGATTCAGACATCAGTGTGGAAAACAGCCAGCAGCTGTCTAATGGCAAAGTGATAGAAAATCAGAGGCCTTTGCTGACAACCTTCTGGGTAATTATCTTGGAATTCTGAATTTTTCACTTTCTAAAAGGAGACCTATAAATGATTAGGGGCTTGGCAAAGAAATGTCTTCTTTGATCTTTGATGAAGATTTTTCTAAAAATAGCAGAAATGAGCAATGAAGAAGGCCTTTGGAGCAGGAAGGGTTCAGCCACCCTGCAGTGGGCCTAGAGCATCTGTGCTAGACACAGAAAAAGGAGCAAGGGTCAGATGAGGGAGGTGACTGGCTTTTGAGCTGTTTGATTTCAATACCAGCTTTTAGGCGGGGTGACCCAAAACATCACTGTTGCCCCCAGGAGGAGTGGTCACCAGGGGTGCAGAGGCAGCCTCCCCAGGATAGCCGCTGGTCTGCAGTGTCTGGACCATCAGGTCGTAGCTGGAGTGGTCTTGTAACCAAGTACTCCACGTTTAAAGGTTTTTCTTCCATCTTTTTTTTTTTTTTTTTTTTTTGCTCACTCCTTAGTTTCTTAGTAATGAAATAATAACCTTTCCTCTTCTTCTTTCCACCAAGCACCCCCGTGCACTGCTAGCTTATCTAAGTATGTATTCACTTAGAAGTTCCAGAGACCGAATCTTGAAACAATCCAGGAGCCTATGGAATTATAATCCCCCCACCTCACCCACCCACTCCCAGGGATTACTTCAGGGCTACAGTTAATTTACAGCCCAGCTGCACCCAAGATGGCACCAGCTCATCCACCATCTGGGACAATAACTGAAGATGTCATTAGAACAAGTCTTTTTTTTTTTTTTTTTTTTTTGAGACAGAGTCTCGCTCTGTCACCCAGGCTGGCGTACAGTGGTGTGGTCTCAGCTCACTGCAACCTCTGCCTCCCAGGTTAAAGCGATTCTCCTGTCTCAGCCTCCTGAGTAGCTGGGATTACAGGTGTGTGCCACCACACCTGGCTAATTTTTGTATTTTTAGTAGAGACAGGGTTTCACCATGTTGGCCAGGCTGGTCTAGAACTCCCGACCTTGTGATTCACCTGCCTCGACCTCCCAAAGGTAACAAGTCTTGTAGACCTGCACTGCCTCATCCCTCCTGTGTACCTCTTGTGCCAAACTTCCCTTTTAAAACCCTTGCATACTGCTCTAAAATTTGATTTTTTTTTTTTTTTTTTTGAGAGGAAGCCTAGACCATTTCCCTACTGCTAGCTTTGGTAAGTAAAATAACTTTCCTTCTACCACAGCTCATCCTTGTGATTTGATTTTGCAAGCAGTGAGTGGCCACACAGTTTTGGTCACTAGCTGCTTGCAAGATCAGATCACAAGGATGACACGAAGATGACAAGAAATGCAATGGGTAGTTCATCAGCAGGACCTGTCATATCTCAAGCCATCTGGAGGTGGTCATCAAGGTGTCCTTGATAGAGGATAGTGCTGGATTGCCCAGGAAGAAGTGGCTTTATGTCTAATCGGTACCTGAGCATTGGAACCTCCTTTCTTGAGCCTTTTTATTTGGGGCTTATGTTTGAAACAATGTCAATTTGAACTATTCGTGGTGTCTTATCATGTAGCAGATTGCTTCTGATTGACAGTTATTTGTTCTCTTATTTTCACCTCTGTTTTAGTTACTGTGGAGAAAATTACTATCCATCTCCTGGAGGTACCTGCACTGTAACTTAGAGTACACAGTACATGTGCCCTGTGACCAGATGTCTCAATCTACCCTCCCGATTTAGTGGGGGAAAAAAAAAAAAGACAACTATTTTCACATGATGCAACAACAAAGGGATACTGTTAACTTGTTCAAGGAAATTCCCTATGATAAAATTCCCATGATAAACTCTATTTGGATTAGATATGCTATGGTGTTAATATACTAGTTAACTCTTTTTGCTAAGATTGCTAAGATTCTATTTAGGATTATTGCCTCTGTATTTGCAAATGTGACGAGTGTAGAGTTTCCATTTTTGCATTGTCTTAGTCAGCATTTGGTACAGAAATTATGCTAGCTTTGTAAAATGTATTGACCGACATGAAGAAAACTATAAAACTTTACTGAGAGGTATAAAACAAGGTAAAACATATAGACTGAGATATCTAACACTGGATGGGAAGAATACATTTTAAAATGTTAATTCTTCCCAAATTAATTGTTTAGGTTGAATGCATCATCGCCCCATTGGAATTACCTTTTAGCACTTAATAAAATAACTATAACATTCATATGGAAGAAAAAAAGAGAGATAAGAATAATTTTGCTATGCTGGATTTTCAGTGTCTTTTCTAGATAGGACATTATATGAGTTTAGTTTTTTTAGTAGATAATTTTTTTTGTGTTAAATGTATCCATTGTTGCTAATTTCACCATATATGAAGACATTATCACAGTGGTCGGGGAATGTGACCTGTGAAATTTTTGTTTTCAGGAATTCAATGAATTCTTTTTGTAGCTAGAATATAGCCACTTTTTATACATGTTTCTTTGTATGTTCTTTGTGGTAAAAAATTTGAGTCATATTTACACACATAGAAATGTTAAAATTTTCAATGTACCATAATCTTATGATTTTTCTACTTGTTTGGCCATAAAGTGACAGCTGTGTATGAAAAGCTTCCACTACAACCTGGTTTCAATCACATTTTCCTTGTGCTTTGGAAAATACTTGCTGTATGATTTATTTAGATGTAAAGATCTCTGTGAATACGAGCCCTTCTATTTATGCTGAATCTTTAACTAATATAAAATTATGTCTTTTGACCTTTTTAATGCTTTTTTCCTGCATCCTCTTTTGCCCCTTTTTAAACATTTTTATTCCTGCTTCCTTTTCCTTTATGTCTCCCAAATATATCTTTGCCTTATTTTTTATTTTTAACTTTTGTGAGTCATTTTATTTTTAGGTACGCCTTATAAGCAGAATATCTTTAGATTTAAAAAAAATCTGTTTGCCCTTTTGAAAAAAATTTAATCCATGTGAACTTACTATAATAACAGATAAATCTGATCTACATACGTTGTTTTTATGTTTTGCTCTTTTAAAGAAATTTTGATTAGTGTTCGCGGGTTTTATTTGTTTTGTGTTTTGAGAGAGGGTCTCACTCTGTTACTCAGGCTGGAGTGCAGTGGCACAATTGTGGCTCACTGCAGCATCAATCTCCCAAGCTCTAGCCATAGTATTTCCTCAGCCTCCCAAGTAGCTGAGACTGCAGGTGCACACCACCATGTCTGGCTTATTTTTGGTTTCTAGTAGAGACAAGTTCTTGTTACGTGGCCAGGCTCGTCTCAACTCCTAAGCTCAAGCGATCCTCCCACCTCAACCTTCCAAAATGCTAGTTTTTATTGTCTTTTGCAACATACACAAGATGTTCTGCCTGCTTGACTATTCCATAGTAGTTTAGACATTGGATTCTGCATTTTAATTCTACCAGTCATAAATTGAACAACTTACCAAAGTAGTTTGAAACATTAACCCAATTAATTACCAACATTAGCACATAACTATTTTCTTTGTCTTTTATGTTTCCTGCTTACTTTCCCCTTTCTTTTCTTTTCTTTTTTTTCCTACTCTCCTGTTTGTCATTTGCTTCCTGCACCTGGGGTGGGTTGAATCCTTGAGTTAGCTCCAACTGTGGACAGCCTGGCAGGAACTGAGCAAATTCTGATGACGGGAGCCATAAGTATTCTAAGAGCTGAAGGCAAACTTCACTTTTGCCTTTTCCCAGCTGGGGACAAAGCTGCAGTCTCACCTCAGAAAAACAGCAGCCTGACTATAGCCTCAAACCATTCGTCCTAAATTATTTTCACTCAAGGAGTGAAAACATTCCTACAATAGGTCATACAGAGTAAGGTAGAAAAAAGTCTGTGCTAATCTGCCAGAGAGCCTGCAGGAGACTGAGGTGGTTGAGCTTTGCGTGCAAGAGGAACCCATAAGGCCATGTGGAGATAATGTGTTATGCCCTGAAGGTGCAAGAAAAAGTAAAGATGCAAGAAGGATAAGCCTCCACGCTGAGGTCACACGGTGTAATTGGAGCTAGTCAAATGCTTGTGCAATTACAGCCTAAATCTCGCCTGTGCTGCACTGGCAGAGCACCTGGAGGAGCAGTCTACCCAGATGTGGGTGAGACCTAAAGAATGAGGTGGCATTAGCCATGCTGGGGATGGCTGGAGTGTGAAGGAGGAAAACTGTTGGTGACAGAGGGAACAGCAAAGGCCTCAGAGCAAGAGAGAACTAGATTGGTTGTTCTAAGTGGAGGGTACCAGCCAGGGTTTGGATGCAAATGACATAAACTGATTCTGTCTTGGGCAGAAGAGGAGTTTCCTGGACAGTCATTGGGAGGTCTCAGATAATCGATGGATGGCTGGACACTCAGGCTGGACAGAGCTTCAGCAAGATCCAAGAGGCCAGGAGCTTACACCAAGACCAAGTTCACACTGCATCATCCCTGGCCAGTGGATGCTGTTGCTGGAAGCACCAGCACTGGAACCTGGAGGCAGCCACCAACCAGATTGGATTCTATTGCTGCCTCCTGGATTTTAGTGCCATTTGCTCCTGGTGCCAGAAAATTCCAGTTTCCAAGCCCTATGCCCTGGCACAGGCTGCCTCTTTCCAGAGGAAGGCACACCTTTGCTTATTTGCAGGGAAGCCTGGGACTGGAGATCTAGGTGACCAAGCCCAGCTCACCCTGCCCAAGTTGCCAGGGTGTGAGCAGAGTCAGCATCAGATATGTGAGGTTCTGCACTAAGACGTGGGTGCTGTCTCCCACCAGACCTCCTGCTGTGGGAATTCCCCAGAGGAAGAGAGTCAGCATCCAGGCTTCCAAAAAATGTTAAATGTCCTCTGCAGTAGGAGGACAGAGTGCAGAGGGAAGGGCCACAGGTGAGATGAGGAATTGGGTTAGGAATCACATCATCCTCTTGAACTTCATGAGCAATGCAATGGGCCCTGAAATAACCACAATGAATGGTGACTTTGAAATGGACAAAGAGATGATGAAGCCAGTATCATCCTCTCCTCATGTGTCACTGGTCACTACAGATGGTTCTGGGCAAAGAGGGCAGCCTGCTGAACTGTCACAGACTTTTCCAGCAGCTTGGTTAGAGTGATTCCTCAGGGGCTGTCTGTTCAAGAGCTGACCTCCCTCCTCCAGGGCCTGCAGGGAAGAAGCCTGGGACCTAGAGCTGTGAGCAGCAACTCTAGAGGCTATACTTGGTGTTTGTGGACAGAGTGGCCATGTAGGGAAGGTGCTGTCACTTCCACGCCTCACAGGGCATTGCCCTTAAATTTATGAAATCTATTCCTATGTGTGTGTCTGTGTCTACATGAAGGGAAGGCACATGATGCAGCACTCAGAGATTAAGCCCCCAGAGCTAGGATGCAACCGTGAAAGGGACATCACCAATGGGCTGGGTCCCCTGGGGCTGACCGTTCTGTCTGGAGCCTTTCAGGGTCTCACCTCTAGACCCTGGTCCTTACTGCCAGGAAGGACCTGCAGAACCAGAGATGAGAGGTTGGGTTATGCATCATGCAGGCAGCTTGTGGCTTGATCGCATCACCTAAGGAACAGCATGTTTCATGGGTTTAAATAAATCTATCCAGTAAACCAAAAATAAAATTCTAAGTCCCCCAACCATCTGAATGGACCCCTCCTCTTGGCTGAGGCATTCCAAAGTTAACCTGAAAAACGAGTGCAGGCCATGATGGGAAGGAAGACTTGGACATGCCTTATGATTCCCTTCTCCCTTTCGCAGTACAGACACAACTGACCAGCATTAACATTAAAACAGACCTTAAGACTGACACAACTGACTCTTAAGTACAATAAGAAACATTTGCAGTCTATTCTCTCTGAAACCTGTTACCTGGAGGCTTCATCTGCATAAGAAAACCTTGGTCTCCACAACCCTTATCCTAACTCAGATGTTTCTTTCTATTGATTCCAGGTCTTTAGACAATAACTCAACCAACCACCAATCAGAAAATCTTTGAATTTGCCTATGACCTAGAAGCCCCTGCTTCCAGTTGTCCCACCTTTCTGGACAGAACCAATGTACATCTTAAATGTATTGACTGATGTCTTATGTCTCCCTAGAATGTATAAAACCAAGTTGTAGCCCAACCATCCTGGGCACATGTTCTCAGGACTCTTCAAGGACTGTGTCACAGGTCATTAATCACTGATATTTGGCTCAGAACAAATTTCTTCAAATATTTTAGAGTTTGACTCTTTTCACCAATAGTACTACCATGGGAATAATTGTGAATCTGCATTAAAAGCATTAATTTGTTCCACGTAGGCTTTTAGAATATACTACAAACATGGTAACACTCTTTTGGCATTTTTCATCATTTTTCTATATTCTGGAGCTCAAACACTGGAAGTGCTCTGTGTCCATCTGGGCTTCAAGGGGCCCAGCTTGGGTGGGGAGGGCAAGTGGGTAAAAACTTAGGCTTCTCCACGGTTTTCTGGGTCCCTGACACTTGTGGACATCATGGACTTGCACGGTTCCCTGGAATTCTGGGCACAAGGCCAGTGGGTTTCAGAAGCCTGAAGCAGCCCTAGGACCCAAAACCCCACTCTTAGGTCCTGGGTATATGTGAGAGTCCTTGAAGAGAGATGAAAAGGGCATTTTTTCAATTAACTGGAACATTCTAGGGCTTCTTCCTCAGAGGATTACAGACTGAAGGAGACGGGATGGGGAAGAAAGATGTTTTGAAAATGCCCAGCTGAGTTGTGGGGATAAGCAGCACCTCCCTCTGCCCTCACCGTGCACCTTCCCATTCTTGCACATGTGGGCTCCTGTGCTTTTTCCAGGAGTGGGTTTGGCTTGATTGTGTCCCCCCACTCCTGGAACTGCTGAACCAAACAGGCTTCGGTCCTGCTGGCCTTGACTCAAACTCCTACATCACATTGTTTTGGATCCGGCACACACCAAAGGGGTTAGAGGAGTTTGATGAGCAATTAACAGCCCGGGGTTCACTTACGGTTGCTAGCTCTTACGTGTTAGCACCTGTGGTTTCAAGGCTATTCAAGAAAACAACCCATTTCACAGATAAACCAGTGCAGCCTCTGTGGAAAACAGTATGGAAAGTCCATAAAGAACTAAAAGTCGATCTACCATTCAACCCAGCAATCCCACTACTGGGTATCTAGTATCTAGGACAAAAAGTCATTATATGATGAAGACACACACACACACACACACACACACACACGTTTACAGCAGCACCATTCATAATTGCCCAGCTAGGAACCAACCTAAGTGCTCATTGGCCAATGAGTGCCTGAAGAAAATGTGTATATACACCATGGAATGCTACTCAGTCATAACAAGGAATGAAATAATGCCTTTTGGAGCAACTTGGATGAAGCTGGAGGCCATTATTCTAAGTGAAGTAACTCGGGAATGGGAAACCAAATACTGTGTGTTCTTACTTATAAGTGGGAGTGAAGATACGAGGACGTGGAGGCACACAGAGTGATATAATGGACGAAGGAGTCTGAGAAGGGGCAGACTGGGAGGGGTAAAGGAAAAAAAATACACATTGGGTGTAATGTGTGTGAAAATTTCAGAATTCGCAATATTATTCATCCATGTAACCAAAACCACTTTACCCCAAATCTATTGAAATATATACAAAAAAGTAAAAACAAAACAAAAAATACCAAAGACACCTGTGCTATTGTGGAGACTGAATCTGCAGACACCCATGTGAATGTTAAAACACAGATGCAGCTGGTTTTCTGGGGTGGGAGGATGGTAATTCAATCTTTTTCTTTGGAAAGAAAGGAGGAAGAGAGAAAGAGAAAAAAAGAGGAAAGAAGAGAGGGAGGGAGGGAGAGAGAAGAAGGAAGGAAGGACAGAAAGAAGGAAGGAAGGAAGGAAAAAAGGAAGGAAGGAAGGAAGTTAGTTGAGGAAAGGGAGGAAAATATTAAAGCAGAAGACAAAGGCAGATGTAAAATCAGTCCACAAATACAGAAACATGTCAATAAAGCAGGAAGACACCATCTTCCAGCTTATAAAATTTGATCCACCCTGGGGACATTCATGTTCAGGCATTTAAGATGAAAGAGTGTGGCATCTCCCTGCCCCTCTCCCCCACCTCCAGGGCATTTTCATAGAGGCTGATCACCCCGATTCCCAGCCCTGGCATTACCATGGCAACCAAGCAGCCTCCTTTGGTGAAGAAGGAAAGATGGCCACTGATTCTGCAGGACGCTCTGGGCAGATTTTTAATAAGGCCAGGTGCAAGCTTGCAACGCATGGGAATGAATGGGGTTGAGCATGTTAGCGGCGCACCCCACACCTGCAAACTGGGCTAGTGCATGGCATTCATTTGAGTGCGTGCTCTCAGGGCAGTTTTGCAAAGGATGCCTTCAGAAGGGAAAAGTCCTGACTGTACCTTTGGTCTAAGGAGACAGGCCTCCTGGAGTGTGCTTTCTTCATATTTAGAATGGCATGTTTTCCTCTATAGCTAGGTGAAAACAAATATTTTTAAAAAATGTAAATACAAAGTAGTGCACTAATGCATGTTAGATGTGGAAAAGAATTACAAATGTTTTTCTGTACATGTTTATTTTATATATAATTAAAAGAAATACATAGAGTGTGAACATACGACTTCCTTCAGTGCTCTTTGTCGCTCACTGCACTGCACGCAGCTGAAATCTCTCGAGTCTGCCGGTCCATGTGCACTCCCCTCTCCTCCCTTCTCCACACCCACTTCCGTACGCTGCTTTGCAGAGCCAAAGTCAGAGCTCTGCAATCCCCAGTTCTGCTTTTGGGGGGTTAGGCCCACAGTGGGGCTGAGGAGCCCAAGGTGGGAAGAGCAAGATTAGTGTGGGGTCTGGGTCTCAGCTCATGGTGCAGAAGCAGAGCACTAGGCACCCACAGAGCCAGAAACTCATTCCAGGAGCTGGAAGGATATGGTGGGGTTGGAAGAAACTATCATGTTTCCAGGGGACGCTGAGCTTTTTCTTGCAGCTAGAGACTCTACAACGTGTACTCTGAACCTGCTGCCCTGCGGCCAGCCTTGGCCAGGCCGGTGCTGAGCCAGGAGCGGAGCATGCAGCTTGCACCCAGCAGTTCCCGCCCCTCCATGGTTCCTCTGGGCTCTGCAAATATGTACAGATAATCGTGGCCAATAAAATAAAGTTGCAGCCCCTGGTGGGCCTGGGCCAATTCCATGCATGCAGGTTCCAGGCTTATCTGCAGAACCAAAGGGGCTTGACCGAATACGGTACCTGGCAAGATGGCAGAGGCTGAGGCACAGGTGCCTGGAAACTTGCTCTAAGGGTGGACAGCTGGGGAGGCTGATGGAGTAACCCTCTCCCTTCTGGCTTCACCCACCTCCCTTCACGAAAACAACAGAGGAACCATTGGGGTGGGGCCAGCTAATGAGGGGCTTAATCCTGAGCACAGAAGCACACACTTGTTTCTCTTAAGAAAGAAGAGTGCTCACACTATTTTTTCTGAAATATCCTGGTTTACCAGACACCTTGACACTGACGGTATCTCTGGGGCCCTCCTGTGTCCAGCACCAACCTACAGACAAAACAAATATCCAGATGACATGGGCTCCCCTTAACAGTGAGGGAAGGCAGAAGGCACAATATTCTAAGACAAGGTGGATTTCAGACTAGCACTGAGTGGATCTGTGGAATAGATAAAATAGAGGGTGACGGAGGAGATGGCTCACAAACATGCAGGGCCGATGAGGACATTGCTGCATCTGGGGAGCTTCGGTTTGAGCTGATGCCCAGGAGGGCTGTCCTGAGCTGATGGAAGCCAACTGCAACGAAACGTCTTAGCAACTTTGTTCTACACTCAGGAAGTCTCTGTGACCTTCGGATTCAAGTAACTAACATGTCCATCGATCACTTTTATCCCCTAAACTGTGTCAGGCCTCCTGGCACAGCTAGAATATTTTCAGGGCCATGAGTTAAGTCCACAGATAATTGACAAGAAATGCAAATGAGATGCCAATTCATAGTGTTCAGAAAATTTCCATTTAAATTGGTAATCAAGCTGAATCCACTTGCAAATGTAGAAATCAACATGTACATAAATTATTTGGAAAACTGCAAAGCTCTGTAGAATACATGGCATTGACTAGTCTGTGTAATAGAACAGGGAAATAGCAATGTCTTTGAATACAGATAACCCTTCCCAAATCATGCAAGCATGTTCTTGTTGAGCTCCTTAGAAAGCCTCTGGGCCAGCTTTTTCAAAATGCATTTCTTAAAACAAAAATCTTCCATGAGATGATTATTAAGTGTTTTACACACACACATCCACATCCACAGTGAAATAAATCTGAGAGAAACAGCATCTTGTATCCCCTCTAGGAAAATCAAAATACATATTGGTGCATTCCGGATTCTGAGAAGCCCTGCAGGACAAAAACCGACTTGCCTTGGTTGATTTAATGTGGTGTTTCCAGGAGCCACTAGATCAGAGAAGGCTCATTTTTGGTAGAGCACCTATTCCCACCTTGGGACGTATAAGTTGGGCAGTGCTGTGCTATAGCCAACTGTGAATTTTGCTATTACCAATTTAATTGCTTACACTTTCGTGGGAGACAACTCCCACACCAACAAGTAGGGAAACAAATCCCAGCTGCTCCTCTTTAAGCCGACTCCCATTCCAAACAAGCAACTGCTTTGCAGGCTCTCCATCTGCTCTGTTTGCGTGGAAATACAAACCCTCCATTAGATTGAGAAACGGATGATCTGCGCTAAGCCCCTCTAATAATTGCACTGAGTTGGCAGCAAACATCATGCCTCCCCTGCTCCACAACCTCCCATGGCTCCCCATTGCCTAGTGGGTTACTTTGTTATTCTGCCTGTCCTGCCTTGTCTCCCATCCCTCCTCTGCACCTGTCCGAGCTTCTGTCTCACTGTAGCTCTCCCACTGCCCCACCAATGCTGAGTCCTCCTTCCTAGTTCTTAGAACATGCTCTTCCTCTTCCACTTATCCACAACAGAGCAAGCAAGCTCCACGCCCCCACCCCCAAACAGTGAGTGTTTTTGGCTTCAAGGGCCATATGATCTCTGTCAAAACTCAACTCTGCCACTGTAATGTGAAGGCAGCCAGTAATGATATGTAAGTGAATGAGTGCAGCTGAGTTCCAATAAGGCTATTTACAAAATCAGACAGTGGGCCAGATATGGCCTGGGGGGCTGTAGTTTGCCAATCCTGATCTTTATAATTGCCCACTCTTTAAGAATGGTTTCTAGTCTTATTCTGTGCATCTTTCACACAGTTTCAACAAATGTCCTTCATTTTAGTTTCTCACTGGTCATAAGGAAGAGATTAAACGTGAAGCATCTACTGCATTCTAGGTCTTATGTAGAATATTTTATTGAATTACCCAAATAATGACTATTCCTGCTTTATGGATGAGCAACCCAGGCCTAGAATAGCACGTCTATGTGAAACAGACGCCAGTTGAATCTGGTTCTTTACAACTTCATGCTCCAGAGAGACCCCACATCCATCATTCATGCACCTCGCTGTGCTGGGTGTCCTTCAAGCCCATTCCCAAACACCATCTTGCTTGACATTCATACTATACCACGTGTGTAGGGACTGTCTTCATCCTCATTTGCAAATGTATAAACTGAGGCGCTGAGATCATCACTGATGTGCCCTAGGTCAAACAGCTGGCTGCCATCAAGGCCAGGATTCAAACTCACATCTCCAGTCCCCAAAGTCAACTTCACCGTGTTGGGCTGTTTTCAGTTACTAAATAGCATCCTTCAGTGTAAAACTCAGAGGTCAGTGGAGCTTGTCAAGCAATGACAGGCAAATCAATTGGCAAACTAACCGAGGGGAGGTTAGGACCACTCAGAGGAGGTTCGTTTGCATTTTGACACCTAAATTAAGAAAACCACAAGAATAATGGGTTTTTTTGTTGTTTTTTTGTTTTTTGTTTTTTGTTTTAAACTGGGCTTTCATCTTCAGGAATCTGTTAGAGGGTGCTATTTAACAAACACCCTCTTTCCAGCTTTTAAATCGAGAATGAACACTGGGAGCCAGAGTATGGCACTGATGGGATTAGGAAGGCTGCATTGGACAACTCTGACATCACTTTTGCATTCTAGAACTCGATACCATATTATCCCAACCAATACTTCAAGCACAGGCAGAAAAGATGGAATAAAGAGAGCAAAGATCTGACTGAGTCTGGCACACACAAAATCTATCTGGTCTGTTTACTGCACAGAAACTAAAGCTCATGATGCTCTTGGTTCTATAGTGGCTCTATTCCATGGCCAACACTCCCGCAGATGCCAGGCTTTCCCCAGACTCATCCCCCAGACTCACCATTGAGCCTTCCTTGGGGAAGATATAAAGTGTATGTGTGTCTGTGTGTGTATGAGAGACAGAGAGAGAGAGGGAGAGAGAGAAATTGTAGATTTTCCTTCTGAACCTATAGAGGAAACAGGAAATGGGAAGCTAGGGGAATAAGGGTTTCCCCTTGTATCAGTTAGCTATCACCAGGTTATGCCATGTAACAAGCATCCCCTCATATTGGAACTACAATAACTTATATTTACAAAGGGCTATTTCTCATGTAGTTACATGTTGGTTGGCTGCAGTGCTCTGGCTTCACCCCATGTGTTTTCCCCATTCTGAGATACCTGAGGAAGCAGCTCCTTCTTGATTTCTTGGCAGAAGAAGCAGATCAAGAGGACTGGCCAAAAGTACATATATGTCATTGATCAAAGCAAGTCATATGATCAAGCCCCATATCAAAGGGGTTGTTAGCTCTCTCACAGGAAGATAAATACTCATGAACGACAGTGCATTCTACCATACTCCTTCACAGGAACAAAACTACATCAAAGTAGAACAGAAGAATGCCCTTCCTCTAAGTAAAGATAACTTGAGTTGCCTGATTTCACTTACCCAAGATGATGAATCAATGATCCATTCCAGACATGTCAGGAATAATGACATAAGCTATGTCTATTATAAATTTAAGGTGACTCAAACAATCCTCTTACATCTGCCTACTTCCATTTATTACATGTCCCCATCTTGGTTCCTGTCACCAGAACCTTTTCCTGGTCTTCTTCCTTTAGGTTGACTCCTCCAATTCACTCTCAATACTGCAGCCAGTGAGTGACAACATTGTAGTCTTGTCATTCTCTGTGTAAAACCCTTGGTACCTGCAACTTGAACTCCAAAAGGGAGCTAATAATTTTTGCCCATTTACTATATTCCAGATATGTTTCTGAGATAATATACATATTATTTTATTTAATCCTCAGAAAACACTACTAAATACTAGTATTAGTACCAATACTTAATAAACTTATTTAACATTAAACAGGAGCCAGATATTTAAAAAGATTAAGCAACCTTCCCCTGTTGAGTTTGAGTTTTGAATATGAGATGAGAGACTCTTCAGTAGCTAATCCCAAGATGGCACCCAATGATTCCTGCCTCCTGGTATTCACACCATTGTAAGTCCCCTTCCACACTGTGTCAGGGTTGGTGAGACCCATAGAATATGGCGGGGGTGATGGTGTGGGACTCCCAAGGCTAGGTCATACAAGACTTTGTAGCTTCTGTTTTGGTCTGTCTCCAGGGTCATTCTCTCAGGGGTAGGCTGCTGCCATATTGTGAGGACACTCAAGCAGCACTATGGAAAGGTCCACAGAACAAGGAGCTGAGCTCACCTTACAGTGGCCAACAAGAAATGGAGGCCGGCCAAATTGGGTGAGTGAGTCTTCTTGAAATCAGATCCTCAAATGGTAAGATTACTGCAGCCCTGGCCAATCCCTTGATGGAAACCTCATGAGAGACCCAGAGTTAGAATCACCAGGTTTA
This sequence comes from Cacajao melanocephalus, assembly GCA_963573385.1. Classification (NCBI taxonomy): domain Eukaryota; kingdom Metazoa; phylum Chordata; class Mammalia; order Primates; family Pitheciidae; genus Cacajao; species Cacajao melanocephalus. The sequence continues at coordinate 40,966 of CAUYLG010060736.1, read as the reverse complement.
GCTGCCCCCAGAGTCTTGAGCCACAGAAACTGTGAGATAAATATATGTTGTTTTAAGCTGCAAGGTTTTGGGGGGAATTTGTTGCATAGCAACAGAAAATTGATTCACTCTGCCACCTTCACACTAAACTCAGTTCTCAGACCTCTGGGCAGCACTCCACAGTACCCGCTACTTAGGGAGTATGGCAAATGGTGAGAGATTCTAAGAAGAAAAATTAAGCTAGGGTAAGAAGTGTGTTAAGACATTACAGTTTTGAATAGGACGGTCAATTAAAGACTCACAGGGAAGGCAACGTTTGCCGAAAGGCCTGGAGGTGGTGGGGATTGAGCCCACTGGTGATCTGGGGGAAGAACATTCCAGGAAAGGGGATCAAGTGCAGACGCCGGAGTGAGGGAGTGCCTGGTACATTCATGGGCACTGAAGAGGTCCAGTTTCTGGAACAGGTGAGTGCAGCGTGTGCGTTAGGAGATGAGATTCAATGGGGAACAGAAAGGTTGGATCAAGCAGTGGCCATGTGGGTGATATTTAGGACTTTGGCTTTTAGTCTGAGTGAGATGGAAAGCCATCAGACAGCTTTGACCAGAGAAGTGATGCCATTCAACTCATGCGAGTGCCCGCCTTCATCCTAAAAATCATTGTTGAAAAGAGTTAGGTAATAGTGGCTAACATTAGTTAACTGATAGTTATATGCTAGGCATTATATAACATGTTTTATCTGGATTAAAGGTGATCGTAAAATATCCATAAACATCCCCATTCTATAGACGGAAAAACTGAGTATTGGGGAGGTAAAATAACCAATCTGCAATCACATAGCCAAGGAGTGATGGAGCTGGGCTCTGAACCCACATAGCCTGGACTTACTAACTAAGCAGATACTGTTACTTAACCAAAAGTCAAACATAGCCAGGTATATAAAAAATACTCAATATCACTAATCATTAGGAAAATGCAGGTACAAACCTCAATGAGATGTCACCTCACCCCCGTTAGAATGGCTATTATCAAAAAGACAAGACATAACAATTGTTGGCAAGAATGTGAAAAACAGAGAATCCTTGTACACTGTTGGTGGGAATGTAAATTAGCACAGTCATTATGGAAAACAGTATGGAGGTTCCTCAAAACCTATGATCCAGCAATCTCACTACTGGGTATATATCCAAAGAAAATGAAATTAGTATGTCCAAGGGATAGTTGTACCCCCACATTCATGCCAGCATCATTCACAATGGCCAAGACACAAAATCAACCTAAGTATCTATCAAAGGATGAATGGATAAAGAAAATGTGATGTGATGTGTGTGTGTGTGTGTGTGTGTGTGTGTGTGTGTGTGTGTAATGGAATACTATTTGGCCTTAAAAATGAGGGAAATCCTGTTATTTGCAACAACACGGAAGAACATGGAGGACTTATGTTAAGTGAAATAAGCCATGTAGCCATGTACAGAAAGATAAACACTGTGTGATCTTATTCACATGTGGAATCTTTAAAAAAATTGAATTCATAGAAGCAGAGAGCAGAATGGTGGATGTCAGAGGCTGGGGAGTGGGATAGGGATGTTAGTCAAGAGGTACAAAATTTCAGTTAGACAAGAAGAGTAAGTTTAGTGATCTGTGGCACCACATGGTGACCACAGTTAATAATAATGTATTGTATGTTCTTAAATTACAATAAAGTTGATTTAAAACACTCTCAGTGCAAAACAATGATAAGTAGGTGAGGTGACGGATGCGTTAATTAGCTTGATTTAATCTTTCTGCAGCATATATATAGATTAAAATATCACATTCTAACACATAAGTATATACTTTTTGTGGGGGTGGAGATGTTTAAAGATGTTTCACAGACAGGATCTCATTCTGTCATCCAGGCTGGAGAGCAGTGGTACGAGCACAGCTCACTGCAACCCTAAACTCCTGGGCTCAAGGGATCCTTTTGCCCCCGGAATAGCCAGGACTACAGGTGCACATCAGTATACCTGACTAATTTTTAAAGATTTTTTTTGTAGAGATGGGTTTTGTTTGCTTGTTTGTTTGTATTGTTGTTGGTTTTTGAGAGGGGGTCTCGCTCTGTCACCCAGGCTGGAGTGCAGTGGTGCGATCTTGGCTCATTGCAACCTCCGCCTCCTGGATTCAAGCAATTCTCCTGCCTCAGCCTCCCAAGTAGCTGGGGCAACAGGCATGCATCACCAACCAGCTAATTTTGTGTATTTTTAGTAGACATGCGGTTTTGCCATGTTGGCCAGGTTGGTCTTGAACTCCTGGCCTCAAGTGGTCCACCCACAGCCTCCCAAAATGCTGGGACTACAGGTATGAGCCACTATGCCCAACTGAGACAGAGTTTTCCTATTGACCAAGCTGGTCTTGAACTCCTAGCCTCAAGCGATCCTCCCTCCTCGGCCTCTCAAAATAGGAATTACAGGTGTGAGCCACTGCATCCAACCTGTAGAGTTATTACATGTCAATTAAAAAATTTTTAAATCATGTACACCATAAATATATATAATTTTTGTCAATGTAAAAGTTAATCAAAATTTAAAAAATCAAAAATAAAATTACCTAAAAAAGGTCAAATGTGGGGCTAATGATCAATAAAACTGAAGTACTCCTCTTCAAAACAATCTAGTCCCGCCAGACAAGTCTGCCATGTATTCCCTCTGCCCTGTGTCAATTCTTGATGCCCTGCCCTGGGAGAGGCTGCCAGGCCAGTGGGGAGAGTGCTGCCTGGGCCCAGGGGGGCTTGCCTGCAAGCCCAGCAGCAGCGCTTCCTCTCAGGCAGACAGTGAGACTTCCCTGACCCCAGTTTCCATGACATTCAGGCTTTCTGGGTGAATTCAGTAGCCATGATAAATACTAAGTTAATATGGATAGTTATGACTTTACTAAAATCATTATTTGATGGAAAATCTAAAATTTGAACTAATTACATTTTAGATGATTTATTCCAGTACTCCATAAGGGAAACTATATTATGAGTGTTTTAGAGTATCTGAGAAAAAGGAACTGGGTTTTTCTTTGTTTTCTCATAATGTCTCAAACACTGGGGACTTTTGCTCAGCTACTGGACTGCCCCAAACAATGACAAACATCAAAACAGCTTCTTTAAAGATAGATTCTTTTTGTCAAAACTATTAGTATTTTTTATACTCATTCCTCAGTGGCCAGAGACAGATGTGATAATGGAGGTTCTGAAACTGGTTTTGTCCCAGAGTGTACCAGTGACATTCATCTTGCCACACAAATCTCACCATCTCATGGGGTTCTCCCTGGTTCTGCTGATGCAGCTCATTTTTTAATGGTCTTCCTTAGTCACACATGAGGGTCAGTGATGAACACAACCTGAGGGCCTGGCCCTGCTTCCTGTGAATACCCCCGCTTCAGTGCTGGGTCGGCTGAGCACTACGTATCATTATTTCAGATTGATCAGTGGTTTTCCAGGTCATGAGGTGAGGCTTTCACGTGACAATGTTCGATGCAGCAAAGCCATTGCATTTGAGGCATTCAAGGACTCCCAGCCTTTATGTGATGGTTGAAAACGGATATCAGGGACTATGTAAGGACTTAATCACATCCAAAGAGTTTGCGGACCTTGTCTTTTTTTTTGTTTTTTTTTTGTTTGTTTTTTTTTTTTGAGATGGAGTTTTGCTCTTGTTGCCCAGGCTGGAGTACAATGGTGTGATCTTGGCTCACTGCAACTTCCGCCTCCCAGGTTCAAGTGATTCTCCTGCCTCAGCCTCCCGAGTAGCTGGGATTACAAGCATGTGCCACCACACTCGGTTAATTTTTTTGCATTTTTAGTAGAGATGGGGTTTCCCAAAGTACTGGGATTACAGGTGTGATGAGCCACCGTGCCCGGCCAGTTTGCAGACATTTTCTTAGAAAGAATGGAGGCTATCTCTTTGTCACCTCTTAGAGGAGAAAAATCTCCCAGAGAAACCCAACTCAAGTCGAGCCTCTGGGGTCAATCTCCTAAATTGATCGTGTGGGTCCTCATCACACATACCTGAACATGTCAGCACCCTCCTCGATATTTCCGTCTTTGTGAACAAGGTTGGGCTACAGGGATATGCAGATGCTTCCCCATGAGAGGCTTTTTATCCTCTTGACATTTTGCAGTTTTTTTGGTGGCCTGTGGAAGCCATGCCCCAGGTATGATGTCTAATATGGAATACTAATGGTAAATAATGGGGTTCAGGCCTTAAAGTTGTGGATGAGGGTTGTGGGTGGGGAGGGGGTAGTCAGAGGATGCAGACTCTGGCCAAGTGATGGATGAATGCATTATGGAGACACAGGTTTTTTGCCTGTGAGCGCGGCTAGGGGGCCACACAGCTTAGTCAGCACAGCTGATGAGAACGTGCACCCCATAAGCTGGAGAGGCTTGCATTTATTTAGTACAGATTTAATGAGAAAGGCTTACAGCAAATACTATTTGTTGGTAATTAATATTGTTGATTTTCTGAGTAGGTGGCAGTCCTGCCCCAGATGATCAAAGGTTGGTTTCCGGACAAATAGGTAAACAAACTTATCTAGATAAATTCTTTCACATTCCTTTGTTATCTGCCCTTTGCCATTAGCTTAAGGTAAGAGGATCAGGCTGCCTTCAGCTATAACCCTTTCCCAAAGCATTTGCAAAACTTCCTGGCCTTCCAAGAAGGTTTGCATCTTTCCTGTAATTTTTCCCACACTGATGGTCTCCTGCAAGAAGAGAGACCAGAGTCAAATGCTATGAATGTTGGATAATGGGTCCTCCAACCAGCCAAGTCAGGGAGAAAATGGTAGACGGGTTATAGGGTCAGTTTACAGAAACCGGAAGGTCGGTCCAGGTAGCTTTGGAACAAAGTGCCCACACCTGTAGGAGCAGCTGGCCCTGGTGTGTGTGGCCTGAGCCTTGAGGGTCTCTCACCAGGTAAGATTCTCTCCGGGTTCTCTCCTTCACCCACATCTCCTTCACCCACATCTCCCTCCCCACCTGGTCCCCATGGGTCATCTACACTACATTTTCATGCGTCCTAGGTGGTTCCTTACCTCTTTACCTCTATTTATTCACCAGTCCTCAGACACAGAAGACAATCTTATTCAACAGGCATTTGCTGAGCACTCACTATGTTCCAGGGAGTGTGCTCGGTGCTGGAGACCCATTGGTGAGCAGAGACTGTGCACCTGGATGATTTCTGTTCTTGTGAGGGTGATGGATGACCAAGGAGGCCTGCAGAAGTGTCTATTCTTGCAGCTTGGACTAAGTAATCACAGTGTGCTGACCAGGGCCAGCCACAGAGGGCCAGGAGGATGGCCTTGGAGAGGGTGGAAGGAGCTGGAATGTGAGGAGTCAGGGAGGTATATCTGGCGCATGGCATGCAGGAAGGCAGGTGAGGAGGGGCCTTCAGAGTCCAGGAACAGCAGCAGGCTTCAGGCCAGGGTGCCCTGAAACGATGAGGAATTTGCTTGAAACGGAAGGAAGGAAGGAAGGAAAGGAGGGAGGGAGGGAGGGAGAGGAACAGAGGGAGGGGGAGGGAAGGAAGGAAGGAAGGAAAGAAGGAAGGAACGAGGGAGGGAGGGAGGGAGAAAGGAAGAAAGGAAGGAAGAAAGGAGGGTAAGAGGAAGGAAGGAAGGAAGGAGGGTTAGAGAAAGGAAGGGAGGGAGGCAGGGAGGAGGGAAGGAAGGAGGGAGGAAGGGAGAAAGGAAGAAAGGAAGGAAGGAAGGAGGGAGAGAGAAAGGAAGGAAGGGAGGGAGGGAGGAGGGAGGAGGGAAGGAAGGAGGGAGGGAGAGAGAAAGGAAGGAAGGAAGAGAGGGAGGGAGGGAGGAGGGAGGGAGGGACGGAGGAGGGAGGAAGGAAGGAAGGAAGGAAGGAAGGAAGGAAGGAAGGAAGGAAAGAAGGAAGAACTACCTCCACATCTCACAGCGGTTCAGTAGAATTTGGCTTTCTAGATACGGCTTTTTTGTCCTGAAATGCTGAATCAGTAGCCGAAGTCATCAAAGACTATTCTCAAGGATCCCCAGCGTGGAAGCGGACGACGCTGCAAACGCGCGCAGCCATCAGGAAACGCAGGGTTTTCATCCCGCTAGGAGCCTGCCCCCTGGTGGTGAAGAGAAGAAGCGCAGAGCGAGAACCGGAGCCGGGCCGGGGCGTCCCTGCGGCGCGTGTCAGGGTCCACCTGGGGCCGCTTGGTCCCTGCGTGCGGCACCGCTCAGTAGGGCTGCTGACTTGTCCCACCCATGCGCGCCCGCGGGTTCTAAACTCATTTGAACCCTTGGTTAAGCAAAAACTAATTTGAGAAAATAAATGAGCTCGTATGGTGTTTGAAAGCTAAGTGGATTGATTTTGGATTGAGAGTTACGGTGTGCTTGCAGGTTTTATATGGCACAGCATTACACATACCCGGAGAGAGCTATGTGGTATTTACGACTGGGATCAGAAATTGCACGGTGAAAAGCTCATCTGAATAGATCCGGATTTACTGACACGGAAGACCCTCAGTTTTCCTGTTAGGCGGGAAGACTGGGTATATAAAATGAGCTTTCCCTATATTTCTCTGACAAACAAAAGGTATCTGTGCTCTTGTAAGTGCAAGTGATGGAAAACATTCTGAATGGGGCGGTGAGCTATGTTTTAAGTCATAATATTTAAGTATTTAAGTCCTTTGGGGTTATTTTTTGTATGTCTGTATTTTCCGACTTCCCTATAGTGTATTTCTGCAGCTCTCTCCCAGTTTTCTTTAGGGAAGCCCCCAGGTAGACTCTAATGAATACCCCAGAAAGGCAAGTTAAAAGCAATAAAAGTTTTTTTTTTTTTTTGACAGTCTCTCTCTGTTGCCCAGGCTGGAGTGCAGTGGTGTGATCTCGGCTCACTGCAGCCTCCATCTCCTGGGTTCAAGTGATTCTCCTGCCTCAGCCTCCTAAGTTGCTGGGACTACAGGTACCCACCACCACACTGAGCTAATTTTGTATTCTTAGTAGTGATGGGGATTTTACCATGTTGTCCAGGCTGGTCTGGAACTCTTGACCTCAAATGATCCACCCACCTCGTTCTCCCAAAGTGCTGGGATTACAGGTGTGAGCCACCATGCCCATCTGAAAAAAGAACTTTTTTTTAATACAGAAGAGATGATATCTCATCACAGTTTCATTTAGTTTTAAAAAGACCCTTCTCATTTCCATCCCTCCCTCCTCACAGACAAACCTAGAATTCTTTGATCCCTGAGGATAGAAAAGTATCGGCTGACTCACATCTACCTGTATAATATTCAGGCAGCTTTTCCCAATTATTAGCTGTTCTCCGCAGGATGAACGGAGGGATTCTTTTTTCTTCCTACTTCTATTCTAGTTAAATGAGTGAGATTCAGGGAGGAAGAAGAATTATAATGAGTCTGTGCTGTGATATTATTTCATTACAGGCTGTAAAAATCATCCTCATTATTAGTCAGTTATATCATATTAGTTATCTTGCATCTTGTGTGTGTGTGTGTGTGTGTGTGATCCTGCATGTGTGTGTGTAAGGGAGAAAGGGTCTGTGTGTATTTGCCTGGGAGAATGTTGCTGATACTGCTCCTATATAGGATGGTTTTAAATACATTTCTTTGCCACTTTCAAACGTCTGTACCCTTGATTCACACTTTCACTCTCATTCTCTTTGTTCTACTTAGTCATCCCATTTGTCTATGTATATCTCCTAGGAACAAATGCTGTCTTTTAAAAGCCCCTCCTGAAACCTTTGAGATTCTTTCTTGAACCGTTTTACGAACTTAATAACCCACCTGATGTGTTTACAGATGAGGTTTGTGGAGTAGAAAACATGATCAGCACCAACTGACACTCTCATTTTTGCAAATTTCCTTCCCCCCTTTAATGTCACACACAATGAGAACAGCGAGTGGCAAGCATTTGAGAAAGATCCATCTGCCCTCTACGTATGCGTGCAGCAGGAGCTGCATACGTGCACACAGCGAGCTTTCAGCCATCAGCACACGTGAGTAGTGCTGTCCTTCTCATTTCCTGCCGAGCAGACCTAGCAAAGCCAGGGGCATTCATGCTTTCTCTGCATTCGTCAGACCACACCTAGTGCATCAGGGCCGGCTCCTTCCTTCATTCGTTCTGCAAATCTTTACTGAGTTTGTCCTGTATGCTAGACCGTCTTCTAGACAACAGAAGGGTGGAGCTGAGGAAGACAGCCACCTGCCCTCCAGGGGCTTACACTCTGGGAAGAGTGACCAACAGATAGAGTTGATTCATGGCTTGGGAAGCGTCTAACGAAGAGAGAGGCAAGCAGGAAGGGAGTGGGGTGAGGAGGCCCTAGCCCTCACTAGTCTTAAGATATTCGGCTTTCCTGGAGGAGGCATTACCTAAATCAGGTACTGAGGAAAGCAGGTGTCATTCAGGGAGATGATGGGGGCAGTGGGGAGAGGATCTGGGGAGAGGACATCTCGTGCCAAACTAAGAGGGCCCAGGATGGAAAAGCCAGTGCACAGGATGGGCAGGGCGTGCTGTGTGTGTGGTGGGGGGACAGCAGGGAAGGCAGAGGTGGGGTCACGGAAGTGAGAAAGGGCAGTACGAGGCGGCGAGGCAAACTCAGGAGAAGAAGGAGCAGTCAGTTTGGCCTGGGGAAGAATCAAGGGCGATTCTTTGTGAAGCAGTGAGAGCTGCCCCAAATGCCAAAAACACAGACGCCAGGGTAGACGGACTCCGTGGCCTCCATGTGATAGGAATAGAATGAATGGCTGAAGGCCAGGAGGAGGAACGCTGGGGACAAACGGGAGCAGAGACCGCAGTTACTGCGCAGGCGCAGCGCGTCAGGCGCCTTCTGCGTGTCCTCCCGCCGATTCTCACAGCAATGCTGTGGTGGAACGATGAGAATTTCTACCTTCCACAGGAGGTAGTGGAGGCCAGTGCATTAGGAAACTTGCCCAATATCATGGGCTGCCAATTGGTGGAACTGGGATTTGAACATAGGAAGCCTGGTTCCCAGGCCTGTGCCAATGAAAGCCAACCAACCATGAAGCAGGCACCTTCTAAGGTGGTGAGGGTCTCATGGCTGGAAATTTTCTAGAAGGGGGCGATATGGTATACATCTGTGGATAGCTTCCTAGCGCTTGTATAAGCAGCACACTCCACTCCCAGTTTTCCCGTGGGCACCCACATGCTGGAAGAGCTGGCCAGCCCCAGCTGCCATAAAAACCCCAGCCAAGGGAGGCACAGAGGGGCCCCTGGGGGCACGGACCTGCCTGACCACAGCGCCCAAAGCTCGTGGTCTCTGGGTTTTCCACTGGGAGGGTTGATTGGAAGAAAGAACGAAAGGCATCCAGGAGCTCAAGGATGAGAACTCGTGAACACAGAGAAGGAAGCAACAGACACAGGCCTGCTTGAGGGTGGAGGGTCGGGGAAGGGAGAGGAGCAGAAAAGATCACCGCTGGGGACTGCGCTTAATTCCTGGGTGATAAAATAATCTGTACAATGGACCTCTCGACATGAATATATCTATGGAACAAACCTGCACGTGTACTCCTGAACCTAAAATAAACGCTTACAAAAAGAAAGGCAGGCCGGGCCCAGTGGCACTAAACTGTAATCCCAGCACTTTGGGAGGCCAAGTAATGCAGATCACGAGGTCAGGAGTTCGAGACCAGCCTACCCAACATGGTGAAACCCTGTCTCTACTAAAAGTACAAAACCTTAGCCGGGTGTGGGGTCGGGCACCTGTAATCCCAGCTACTTGGGGGGCTGAGGCAAGAAAATCACTTGAACCTGGGAGGCAGAGGGCAGTGAACTGAGATTGCACCATTGCACTCCAGATAGGGTGACGGAGTGAGACTCCATCTAAAAAAAAAAAAGGAAGGCACCAAGTAATTAAATTGTTAAATTTTGGGAAAAAGTTGCAGCTCAGGCAGACTTTGAAGAGAGAGAAACCAGTGTTTTGGAGTGAGAGAGAGAAAATAGGCAGGTCTGAATTCTTTGGAACAGTCGAGGGAGGCACTGCCGGGACAGAAGACACCTGCTCATGAGCGTGGCCGCCTCACTCCCCACCCACCCCCAAACCCCTTCGTCCTGGCCAAGGCCTCCTCCTTTATGAGAGCTAAGTCACAATTGAGAAAAACCACACACAAAAGGATAATCATCCATTCAGACAGTGGGGGTGCCAAGTGAGCTGTGTCTAGGGGACACCAGTGGGGAGGGCCCAGGGGGAGTTTGTGCTACAGCAGGAATATTATGAAGAAGAGAATGACTTCGCCAGAAAAGGGCAGCCTGAGCCTGTGGTCTCCATGGCTTCTCCAGGCTATGGGTCTGTGCTCCACCTGTGGAGTCTAGTAAAATCTGAGTTGCTTAAAAAAGAAATTGAGGGGCTTTACATCCATGTTGTCACACCTGTTCTTATCATTAGCATTATGACCTGGAAAGCGGGTGGCCTGGGGAGAGAGGGAAGCTTGCTCTCCTGGGACCCAGGGAGATGTGGCCTGGGATCCTAGCAACCTAACAGCTGGCTGCTGCACTGGCTCCTACGCTGGTCCCCTCTCATACTCCAGTGCAGACATGGAGATGCCGAGTCAGCGAGCTCCCATCACTGGAAAGTCACGTGGTTTGGTTTTTGTCTCATTTTGCGTCTTGCAAACAAAAGCATCCTGATGGATTTGGTTGAGGTCGGCCCGCCATCTCTCAGGGATGCTATGGAAGGCATCTCTGCATCAAGAGGTGTGTGGACGAGGACCTCTGAGATCTCTGGCTCACCTCTAAGATTCTATTACTTCCTTAGTATGATTCAAAGTTGTGTAGTTTTTTTTCTTCTTTCAGATGCAGGTGGGAAACATCTTCAAAAACATAGCGTTTTAATTATTATTTTTTTTAATTTTAGATTCAGGGGCTCATGTGCAGGTTTGTTTCAAGGGTATATTATGTGATGCTGATGTTTGGGCTTCTATTGATTCCATCACCCACATAGTGAGCATAGTAGAAATAGAAAGTTTTCATCACTTTCTCCCTCCTACCTCCCTCCCTTTTTTCCTCCTTCCCCCCTTTCAGAGTCCCTAGTGCCTACTGTTCCCATCTTTACATTTGTGTGCACCAAGGTTTAGCGCCCACTTATAAGTGCAAAGATGTGACATTTGCTTTTTTCTTTCTGCAGTACTTTGTTTAGGATAATGGCCTCCAGCCACATCCATAAAGGACATAATTTCACTCTTTTTTATGGCTGCATAGTATTCCATGGTGTATATGTACCACATTTTCTTCATCCAGTCCACCATGGATGGACATCTAGGTTGATTCCATGAAAAGAGACACAATCTTAATTATTTTGTCTTCACAAACATCACTGAGACAAAAGGATGGAACATTTAACCTAACTTCTAAAACCTAATAACACCAACAGGAATTCTATCATGGCTTTAGAAAACTTAAATTAGACACATACACTTGCTCAGGCACATTCAAAGCAGAATTCTTTCTCTAAGTTAAACTCCATCTTCAAAATTTGAATGGCTGTATTAAGACATCCTTGGGTTTAAAATGCAGTGAGTCAACCAGCCAAACTAATTTTGTACTCGACTTTCATATACTTGAACGAATTATGGCTATTTTTAACAGGATTATGAAGATTATCAAAATCACTAGAGGGAGTAAGAAATCCTGTTGGAAGGAAGTATAATACCCTTGCAAAGATAAGTATAATTAGTGTGGAAAAGGGCAATGAAAAATTAATAGGGTTTTAAGGTCAAAGATATATGCAGATGCGTAAAATCCTCAAATTCGTTCTTGTAGGACTCTGTCCTAACAAATTCCGTGATCAGAACATTCTCCGAAGTGTTTCTGCATTCTTCAGAATCTCCAAGAGTGGAGGGTGAGGACTGCATCCCTAGCCAGGGCAGGAGAACAAAGAGAGGAGCCTACACCGTGAACACGATCGATCGTCTCAGCCCTGAGCGACGCTGCTCTCACAGCGAAGGTGTTCAGTTTCACCACTAGAGGGAGCGCAGAGCCCACATCATCCTCGTAAGTCTGGGGAGAAAGCTCCTCCGGCATCCCTGACCCACCACAAGAAAACGTTACAGCGATCTCATGGGATAATTTAGAATGCACACAGGTCAAACGATCTTGGGTAGACCACAGATCGGCAAGTTCAGTGGCAAGCCCTTGCTGTCTGCTGGCCTCCAGTGCCCGCCTCACAGACACTTCTCATGAATAGTCACGCCTTTCTCACAAGGGTTCCGTGAGTCACTGTTTTGCAGAAGAAGCAACTGAGGCCCAGAAGGTATAAAGCAAGTAAGTCTTCTGGACTCCAATGATGGTGCCTGCAATCATGTCCCCAGGAAGCTCCCAGGACTCGGGACGCTCTTTGAAGATCACAGTTTTATGATCTCACTGAAAACAAACTTCTGCCCTTGAGGTCAATGTGTTGACATCCTAGCTGTTCCTGGTAAGCCGTCCACAACGTCCCATTAAAAGTGGCCATGACATTACAGAAAGAAGACAGAAAAGAAGGAGAGTGCGCGAGAGAAATTCACAAGCATGCCGCTACCCCCAGGAACCTAAAAAGCAGGAAGAAAGTCCACAGGCCAGGAGGACCTTTCTTTCTCTCGTACATTCTTTTTTTTCTTTCTTTCAAAAATAAAAAAATATAAAAATAAATAAAAATAAAAATAAAGACTTACATGAACACAAGATCTACATGGTGTCATTTGCATGCCAGAGAAATGTAAACAAACATAAAGATGAAGTATTAAATCCTAACTACATAAAATTGACTATATTACATACTACATTACTGTAATAATTTTCAAAAAAACTCCTGTTGCTATTGTGGTGAGCTCAAGTGTTGTGAGTACCACACGAATCATCTCTGAGTGACTAATTTGTCTCTCCACTAAATTGTGTATTACAGTAAAAAGTGATCTTTCATGGGTCTCATGGATTATGGGGCTTAGTGCGATACCATACACCTTGAATAACATCATAGGACCCACACAAAGTCCTATTAATTATGCTGGAGATTTTCCCAAAAGGCGAGAAAAGTTTTGACAACACAAGGAAAAACTAACATTTCTTCATACGTACCATAGATTGAGGTCTGTGGCAATGGTTCCCTGCCATTGCAGAAGGACAATTCATCTTGTAAACAAACAACAAAACCTTACAGTATCCATAAATACAGTACAGGACTTCAGATGCATTTTCTCTTCTTTATAATTGTCTTAATAACATTTTCTTTTCTCTAGCTTACTTTATTGTGAGAATACATTATATACTATGTGTAACATTCAAAATATGTGTTAATCAGCTGTTTATGTTATCTGTAAGGCTTCTGGTTGATGGTAGGATACTAGTAGTTAAGTTTTGGAAGAGTCAAAAGTTGTAGGTGGATTTTTGACTAAGTGTGGTTGGTGCTCCCAATCCCCCTTTGTTCAAGGGGTGAACTGTATACATTTTATCTTAGCTAATTTAGTCATCATTTGGTAGTAAAATTCAAAATATCTGCTCTCAAATATCTTCTTTCTACAAGTAAAAATCCTGCATGTATACTCTGCTTTCCCGCAAACATAATCTAGATAAATTTTTCCTAATATACCTGTGAAACAAATGTCTCCATGTATCCTCCCAAAGTGCAATACTCACAGCAATACAAATTTTCATCCTTATGTTATTCTTGTGTGCATGTACGTGTTTGTGCACCTGTGAATGTTTTATCTATTCTAATACATATATATTATACACCTTTATTTATGCTTTATCTATTTATATCTTATACGCATTTAAAGAGATGCCAATTTGTCAAAACAAGCCCCAGAGTCTCTAGCACTGTGTCTTGCATATAGTGGGTACTCTATAAATATTTTTGGAATGAATGGAGCCTTCAGTTGATCTAGTTATGAAAGGCTTCATAAATAAAAGTAGATTGAATCAAAGTTTTTACTAAAATGAGGAATATCAAATAGTGTAAAAAAAAGCCAGGTATTGTTAGTAAGAAGAGTTTCATGTTAAGATTAGTATTTCCGTAACTATGTACCAAATCTGTGGATGGTATTAGGTAGGTTTGCTTAGACTGTATAAAGACATATGTCAGGGAGCCTGAGAAATGTGGTTAGTGGTCCATGTTTGAGCTGGTGAAAGAATAGTTCGAAATAGCTGGATTTCAGAAGGTTGATAATAGGAACCCCTTATAGGTGTTGCAAAAGGAGTACAGCCTGATGAAAGTAGAAATTGAGAAAGATTATTTTAAAATTTAAATATTTTTAAATATTGTGTTTAGTGGTGATTATCACTCATGACCTAAAAGTTTAAAATTCATTGCCTTATTTTATGCTTAAATTCTTAGCAGGCACTAATGAAAACATACACATGTTTTTATATAGCAACAAGTTCAACATAGTATAATCTCAATAATAGATAAAATTAAAAATAATGTCATTTGCTCTTACGTGTGTATAGGTTCACATTCCCAAGACATATGACAGCCAATAACAAGGAAAATCCACAGTTTGATTTCATGGGAAGTTATAACACCAACATACATGCTACCTTTAAGCCATAAGGACCCCAAATATTTTATTTCTCTGAATTACTTTCTTCCACTACTGAAATACCATCATCAACCAGAAGAAAGACAACAGTTGATTAGTAGAACAGAGCATCTTAATAAAGCAAGGTGTCGTGAAAAACTCTATGGAAACCGAATCCTTGTGGGTGATATGGCTTCAAATAAGGACATTTTTGAAATATAGTGTTTTTTTTTTTTTTGCTGGATTCTTTTTCCCAGAAGCACCCAGCTGAGGAACAGCATACCTCTGAAAGATTCAAAACATGCATTTTAAGGATATTGAGTAACTGAGGGTAGCAAACACTTCTCACTTAGATTTGCTGAAAGTTTGAATTGATCTAATAGGCTATGACCATTTCTTCGTACTTGTCATCTCCTTCTTTTACAGGGTCATAGGCAGGATTCATGAAATAACTTTCTGAAAGAGATTGAGCTCCTTCACAGAAAATGGCTAAATATAAAACAGTGTTTTTGTTATGATATATTATGTAAGAATGAGCATGGGACAAGTTTTACAATTTAACCAATTTTGAAGAAAAATGACAAAGTAGAGCTTGATTCTTTTTCAATAAAGTTTTATGTTGTAGTGACTATCTCAAAAAGGACATTGTGCATTTAATTTTCCCATATTCTGAAATAATTTAGTTATTCACTCTATAACTTTAAATCAAACCATATAATACAATGTGTTAACAGACGTTAGCATACTGTAGTCCCTAGGCCAAATCTTGCCAGTCCTGAAAAATTTGGCTGTCAGTTTATATAAATAAAGTTATACTGGAACATGGTCACATCCATTTTTTACTTATTTTTTGTGGTTGCTTTTGCAGTACATTGTGAGTAGTTTAATAGTTATGACAGAGACAGTATGGCCTACAAAACCTAAGATATTTACTATTCGGCCCTTGAGAGAAAAATTTTGCAGAATCCTTATTTATGGCAGGTTTCTTTCACATGACAGCCATCAGCTAAGCATTCACATATTCCCTGAATCAAAGTATGAGTAAAAGTATGACTTTCTCTAAATAAAATTTCTTCTCAGCTCTAAAACTCCATTTATTTATCATAATTTCAGTCTGGTAAGATTTTTGGTAAGGAATAAATCATGGGAGCTTATAATAACTTAGCACAGTATTTCTAGCAAGTAATAAAAGACTGACTTAAAGTAGTTGCTTAACCATAATTTCTACTTAATAAGCAGATATAGCACTGCCATTCCTAGGCATGTACTTTAAAATACTGTTTTGTATGTGCTCAGGTGTGATTTCCTTGAGCTGATTATTTAGTCATCCCAATATCCATGTAGGACTCCAGTTTTAACATGTAACCCTTGAAAAAGAGTTTTCTCGCCCAGCAAAGCAAAGATAATGGCAGGTGAGGTTTATGAGACTTGTTAGTGACAGTGACCATCTACTGACGGTAAGGACAGAGGTGTGTTAAATAATTGGGGTAAAACTGACCAAAAAAAAAAAAAAGCATGGCATCAAGAAATCCTGTCTTTTCAGTGCAACTTCAAATAAATGCAAAGATAAAATATTTTTATAAAAGTAGTTAATATGAAATGGGAAGTAAATTTTGAGACATTCTGCAAACACCCACAAATGTAAATGGAATAAGTAGTGTGTATGGAATGCGTAATTGACTAGAATGTAAAAGGCTGAGCAGTGGCAGTGGGCATAGCACATGAAATAAACTTCAAAGATATTAGGCATTTATATTTGGGATCTACCTATGAGAATTCTCCCAGTAAAAAAGCAGAGTTGGAAGTGTTTCTGGATATTTTTTTAAGCATTAGAAAGAAGTGAGTTGAACTTTGAAATAACTACATACGCTATACTCTAAGGAACATATGACAGAACTTCAGTGAGTGTGCCTAGAGCATTTTGATTTGAAGAAATAGTGAACTGAGTTCATGTGGGGCTTTGGATTGTTGGAATTTTTGTGTGTTTACAAAATAACTAATAGTTGTTGCTTAAAAAATAAATAACTGGTCCTCTTTGATATATTGAATTTATACTGTTTAAAAGAGAGAAAGATGTCATCAGTTTGCAGGATTGTTTAATATAGAAATCCATCTATATTCAAATGTAGAGTTTATGTCAATAAAAGCTCTCCCTGTTATATTTTCTTTCCACTGCATGAGGGAAAATACTGCCTTTATTTCATTTATTTCTATATTCCTAGTGCCTAGCACATATGGTGCAATCGACAAATGTCTGGTGAATATGGATGAATGAATGCATGAAATCCTTGAGAACAATCAAGACTCAGTGATGATATATTAAGAATTCTCACCAAAAAGGAAGGCAAAGTGAAGCACGTCATTTGCAAAGATTTTGATGCTTCTTATAACTTTTAGGAGAAGACCTCACAATACAAATCTATGCCCAGATAACACACCAGACCTGTCTGTTTCAGGCAGTGGTTAGACAAAAGAAGCCTGAATTTATGGAGATACATGACTTACGAGGAGAGTAAACAATGGACTAAACATGCTATCCAACTGCCCACGGATTTCCCAGAAACAAGGTATTGGGCCACTGAGACAGACTATCTAAAAGGAACGGATTAAGTCAAGAAGATGAAATCTGATGCTTACTGACCTATTCAAGCTGAGGAATACCTATTTGGCATAGAGCAATAAATGATTTTTATTTCTTTTTTTATTAGGAGAGAGATCCTATTATTCTCCCAGGTTGGGTTTTTATTAGTCTTAGAATTGACAAGGTTGAGCTTATTCTTGGCAAATTTTGGAATATTTCAAAATGGCTCATTTTCCTCTCCTGCCAGAAGCATGACAGGATTTTTCTTTAATACTTGTATGAGAACCTGTTTGAGCTCCTAGATCAATAGCTCATAAAACTCACAAAATTGTGAGGGCCCTCCATGACCAGATACCCCTGGAATATTTAGCTCTCAGATTTGTCCCCCTCCTTTTGAATCCAAACAAGTTGTTGATTTTTTAGTTTGTATAGTAATTTATTTGTTAGGATGGAGTGGCAACTTCCAAACTCCTTACATGTAGAGCCTTCCTGGCAGATTTTGTGTCACCACAACTAAACAGGAACAGGGACATGACACAATTAGAAACTGGGAATGATATGTTATCCTACATGTTTATCTCAGCCAAGACTTAAAACTTAATTGGTAGTCTTTAATGAATACGCAAAAAAGATAGTCATGTTGAAACATGAAGGTGATTAGAAATATTTTTGCCATTCCTCTAAAGAAGTAATTGTCCAGATTAGATTTCCTAAATAAATGATAATTATAATCACTCTTAAAAATTATTTTTTGATTGAGCACTTATTTTCTGCTGGCTCCTGGGCCTATTATTAAGATGGAAAGATGAAGAAGACCCAATTATGAGGCGTGAACTAGGATATTGATTCAGCCTTCCTGCTGAGGACACCTAGACTGACTAGATGAAACTTTTAAAAAAGTTGCAATGGCATCAAAGAGCTAATAAAACAGTTAAGAATGATGAGACCAATATTTGAGGAGAAAATAATCCAAGAAGGAAACCTGGCGTTTGGACCCTTTCTGACCACAGAAGTAGTTGCCAAATCTGGAAACACTAACTAAAAGATTGAAAAACTGACAGGAAATGGTTAACAGATGTGCCAAACAAGAGTAGGATTAAACATAATGTACACCAGCATTTGTAGGAAACGTAGCATACTTTGAAATGACTCAGTTTATGAAATTGGAATGAAGATTTCCTGGATTGCTAGTTTCTCTAATTATCTGACTGCAGCAATTGTAGAGCACTCTAAAAGAAGACAACACATAAACATCATCCTAGGACTACAAGTGTTATTGTGTATGTGTGAGTGTGTGTGTGCATGCGCACACATGTGTGTGTGGTGGGGGGGTGTTTTACAATTTTGATGTACCATATCTGACACTCAGTCAACAGTAACCAAGCAAATAAGGAGACAAGATTAGATGACTGAAAGGGAAGAAAAACATTCAACAATATAAAAATACTCAGGTAATGCATTTGAGAGACACACAATTAAAAATAAGTGCTCAGGCCAGGCACAGTGGCTCATGCCTATAATCCCAGCACTTTGGAAGGCTGAGGGGGGTGGATTACTTGAGGTCAGGAGTTCAAGACCAGCCTGGCCAACATGAAGAAACCCCTTCTCTACTAAAAATTACAAAAATTAGCCAGGTGGTGTGGTGCACGCTTGTAGTCCCAGTTACTCGGGAGGCTGAGGCAGGAGAATTGTTTGAACCTGGGAGGTGAAGATTGCAGTGAGCAGAGAACACACCACTGCACTCCAGCCTGGGTGATAGAGCAAGACTTTGTCTCAAAAAAAAAAAAAGTCCAAACATGTTCAGGGAAATAAAGGACAGAAGTTTGAATTTTGGCAAGGAATTCAATATTAAAATAAGAAACCAAAATTCATATTCTAGAGTGTAGACTCCCAAGACGGTGGTGTGAGAAGCTCTATAGACCCACCTTTCATTGAATTTTTACTGGCGAAATTTAAGAAAAACCCATCTGTTTAAAATTATGGAGATTATCTGGAAGGCATGCAGTAAATGAAATATTTACTTAAGAACATGTGCTAAATCTCAATATGAGTAGTGAGAGTCTGTGACACTTGAGTCCCAACATGCTCCCTTCCCCAGCCTGTAGCACAGTGTGGTAGAAATTCTGATATAGGTGGGTATAGTTAAGAATATAGGATTCCTCATTCTCTGACTTAGTATTGTCTTAAAGTATTCCCCTATAAAGTTTCCATGAGGGGACTGCTTCTCAGTATTTATTATCTTTTCCAGTTCCACGTTGCAGAAGCTCTATTTCAGGCAAGGGGGGCTGGGAGATGTGGAGCTCTCTTCCTCCATCTAGCACCATTGATAGGATGGAATCTCCACCTTAGGCACAACAGGCCAGGGATACTGGGTACTGCCCTGCCCTCCACTTGTTCTCAAATTTTGTTTCATAATTGAAAAAGCAAAATGAGAAGACCAAAGGATACTGAACTTCCAGCACCCAGCTCATAAATCAGGCATGCTGATCTGAGAGAAGTAGGCCACTGTCCATGCCCAGAGCTCTGGAGAAATGTCAGAGTGTTTTTTTCTAGGAAAGAGTGGTAGACCTTAAGAAGAGAGAGCTCTGTAGCTATGTTCAAGGGAATTGATTTTATTTGTAAATGAGCATAAGTAAGTTCGATCTTCAGGACGCTGTTGAAAACAATGGAGGTTTTCTTGTCAAGCAATTAAGAAATGCATAGTAGCTTCATGAGAAGAAGTTAGCTAACCCATAGTCCAACTAGCTGTTTGAAAATAAAACTCATCAAAGGAGATGGCTAAGATGAGCCCTCATGAAGTAAGAACAAGTTCCAAACACTTGCGGCAAAGACAGATCTTCCAAAGGGACAAACATTAAATTGGAACAGAATCAGGAGCAATTGATGTCCCAAGGCATTGTTGAAAACAATAGAGCAATCATCTGGTAATTAGCAGAAGCTAACAGATTGGAATAAAACCAACAGAGACAGACAGCTTAATAGAGGAATCTCATAAAGACATGGTCCAAGAGGGCAATGATGAAAGTACTGTCATCACAGGGTGACTGTGCACATGCTCAATGCTGTGCCCTTTGAGAAGTGTTTTACAATTTTTATATTCCACATCTGACACTCAGTCAAAAGTAACCAAGCAAATGAGGAGACAAGATTACGTGAATCAAAGGCAAGAAAAACACCAGAGTCTATAACCTGTAGGGCAAACAGACGTCACTGAAATCATCCACTCAATTCACTAAACAAAGAAACAAAAAAACCTGGATAATAGGAGAGGAGAGGATCAGTATCCAATATTGCTACAAAATACTATATAAAATGTTCAGTTTTCAAAAAGAATTACAAGACATGCAGAAATAGTAAAGTGTAATGTTTACACAGGAAGAAAAGCAGGTGACAAAATGCGTCTGAGAGAATTTAGAGGGAATACAGTTGTGAAGCAAAGACTTTAAAACAGCTATTATAAATATGTTCACACAACTAAAGGAAACTATACTATATATAGAGCCGAGTACAAAGTAAGTGTATTTATTTATGGGGTATGTGTGATATTTTGATAAAGACAAACAATGTGCAATAATTACATTAGGATAAATGGGGTATGCATTACCTTGAGCATTTATTGTTTCTTCTTTTTTCCTCATCCTTCTAATCAATGGGAGGCGTTTATCATTTCTTTGTGTTACAAACATTTAAATAATACTTTTTTAGTTATTTTAAACTGTAATCACACTATTGTACTATAAATTACTACATTGTATTCATTCAATCTAATGATATTTTTGTACACGTTAACCATTTCCATTTCCTCTACTCCACTACCATTCCCAGCCTCTGGGAACCATCATTCTACCTTCTACCTCCTTATGTTTAATTGTTTAAATTTTTAACCTCCACACAAGAGTTGAGAACATGTGAAATTTGTCTTTCTGTGTCTGATTTATTTCACTTAATATAATGTTCTCCAGTTCCAGCCATCTTGTTGCAAATGACAGGATGTGATTCTTCTTTATGGCTGGATAGTACTCCATTTGCATATGTACCACATTTTCTTTATTCATTAGTCTGTTGATGAACACTTGGGTGCTTCTGAATCTTGGGTATTGTAAGAAGTATTGGAACAAACATGAGACTATAGATATCTCTTCAATATACAGATATCCTTACCTTTGGGCATATACCTAGCAGTGGAGTTGCTGGATCATATGGTAGTTCTATTTTTAGTTTTTTGAAGAACCTCCAAACTGTTCTCCATAGTGCCTGTACATTTCTACCAAGAATGCATGAGGATTTCCCTTTTTCCACATCCTTGTCAGCATTCATTACTGCTAGTTTTTTGGATAAAAGTCATTTTAACTGGGGTAAGATGATATCTCATTATAGTTTCGATTTGCATTTCTCTAATGATCAATCATGTTGAACACTTTTTAATATACCCATTTGCCATTTGTATGTCTTTTTAAGAAATGCCTTTTCAGATCTTTGGCTGATTTGTTAATCAATTTATTTGATTTTTTTTTCTAATGAGTTGTTTGAACTCCTTATATATTCTGTCAATTACTCCCTTGTCAGATGAATAGTTTTCAACTATTTTCTCCCATTCTGTGGGTTGTCTCATCACTTCATTTATTGTTTCCTTTGCTATGCAGAAACTTTTTAACTTGATGTGATCCCATTTGTCCATTCTTGCTTCAGTTTCCTGTGCTTTCAGGGTATTACTCAAGAAATCTTTGCCCACATTGATTTCCTAGAGAATTTTTCCAATGTTTTCTTATAGTAGTTTTATATTTTCAGGTTGTAGACTTAAGTCTTTAATCTACTTTAATTTGATTTTTTTCATGGTAAGAGATAGAGGTGTAGTTTTATTCTTCTGCATATAGATATCCAGTTTTCCCAGAAAAATTGAGAATAATCCATGTGCTTTATTCTCAGTTAGAACCATTTGGTCTCTAGTGCAGATATGTCAAATGTTTGTCGACTTTCTGTCTGGATGTCCTGTCCAGTGCTGAAGTGGGGTGTTTAAGTCTCCAGCTATTATTGTATTAGGATCTATTTTTCTGTTATTTCTAATAATATTTCCTTTATATATCTGGGTCCTTAGCATTGGGTGCATATCTATTTATAATTGTTATATTCTCTTGCTGAATTTACCCATTTATAATTATATACTCATTTCTATGTTTTATTTTACAGGTTTTAACTTGATAACTATTTTTTTCTATGTAAGTATATGTACTCTTGCTTTTTTTGGTTTTGATTTGCATGGAATGACTTTTTCCATCATTTTTATTTTCAGTCTATTTGTGTCTTTATAGGTGAAGTGTGTTTCATGTAGGCAACAGATCATTGGGTTTTGTTTTTCTAACCATTCAGCCACTCTTTGTCTTTTGATTACAGCTTAGTCCATTTAAATTTGATGTTATTATTCTTTAGTAGAAACTTATTCCTGCCATTTTCTTATTTGGTCCTGTCTTTCTTCCCTTCTTTCTTCCTGTCTTCCTTTTTGTAAGGGCAATTTATTTTTAAAATTGCTGCTGGTATGTTTAAATTTCTCACTTTTTATATTGTATGTGTCTGTGGTAGGTTTTCTGATTTGAGGTTACCATGAGGCTTGCAAATGTATTATATGTAATTATTTTCAATTCATGATCACTACTCTACGCTTTATCTTCACCTCCCTCTGCTTTTTAACATCTTGTTAATAGTCATATCTTATTATACTATGTCTTAAAAAGTTGTTGTAATTATTATTTTTGAAAATTCATTTTTTAGTTTTTCTATTCAAATCACAATTACAATGTTATAATATTCTGGGCTTGTCTGTGTACTTACTATTACAAGTGAGTTTTGTACTTTCAAGTGATTTCTTATTTCCCATTGATGTCTTTTTCTTCCAGATTGAAAAACTTTCTTTAAGTTTTTTTCGTAGAACAGTTCTTACATTGATGATATCCTTTAGCTTCTATAAGTCTAGGAAAGTCTTCATTTCTCCTTCATGTTTGAAGGATATTTTCACTGGATATACTATTCTAAGATAAAAGTGTTTTTCTCTATTACTTTAAATGTTTATTCCATTCTCTCCTGGCCCATAAGGTTTCCACTGAGAAGTCTGTTGCCAGGCATATTGAAGCTGTTTTGTGTATTACTTGTTTTCTCTTGCTGACTTTAGGATCTTTCTTTTTCCTTTGACCTTTGGGAGTTTGATTATTAAATGTCTTGCAGTAGTGTTATTTGGGTTAAATCTGCTTGGTGTCCTATAACCTTCATATATTTGAATATTTATATGTTTCTCTAGATTTGAGAAGTTTTGTGTTATTTTCTCTTTAAATAAAGTTTCTACCCAAATATCTCTCTCTACTTTCTTTTTAAGGCCAACAACTCTTGGATTTGCCCATTTTGAGGTTATTTTCTACTGGTTGTAGGTACGATTTATTTCTTTTTTTCTTTTGTCTCCTATAACTATGTTTTCAAACAGTCTGCTTCAAGCTCAGTAATTGTTTATTTTGCTTGATAAATTACACTGTTGAGAGACTCTGATGTATTCTTCAGTAAATCAATCAAAAATTTTAGCTCTATAATTTGTGCTACATTTAAAAAAATTATTTCAGTTTATCTAATAGATAGATTAATAATTTAATAATTATTTTAATTTGTCTAATAGAATTCTGAATTCTTCCTCTGTGTTGCCTTGAATTTTATAGAGCTTCCTGCAAGCATCTCTTTTGAATTCTCTGTTTGAAAGGTCACTTACCTTTGTTATTCTGGAATTTAACACTGTTGCCTTAATTTGTTCATTTGGTGAGGTCATATTTTCCTGATGGTTTTGATGCTTGTGGATGTTCACAATGTCTGGACATTCAAGAGTTAGATATTAATTGTAGTCTTCACAGTCTGAGATTTGCACTCATCTTTCTTGAAAGAGCTTTACAACTATTCACAGAAAATTGAGTGTTCTGATCTAAGTCCTTAGTCACTGTAACTGTATATACATTAGGGGGCACCCCAAGCCCAGTAAAACTATGACTCTTGCAGACTTGTAGATGTTCCACCTTGGTGGTCTTGGGTAAGATTCAAGAGAATTTTCTAGACTACCAGACAGAGACTCTTGTTCTCTTTCCCTACTTTACCCCAAACAAATGGAATATATATCTTCATGCTGAGTTGCCTGGAGCTGGGGGAGGATTGATACAAGCCCTCCTGTGGACACCACAACGGAGACTTTGCTGGGTCAGACCTGAAACCAACAGAGCAGTGAGTCCTGGCCAAGGTCTGTGGCAACCACTCCCTGACTACTACCAATTTCACTCAAGGCCCAAGGGCTCTTCAGTTGGAAGGTGGTGAATCCAGCCAGACTTGTGTCCTTCCATTCAGGATGGTGCACTGCCCCCCAACCCCGCAGCACAGGGCAGGTCAAGAAATGTCATGCAGGAGCCAGGGTCTGGAGTCAGAAACCTTAAGAATCTACTTGGTTCTCTCTTCTACTGTGGCTGAACTGGCAACCAAGCCACAAGACAACATCCTTCACACTCTTCTTTCTTCTTTCCTCAAGCAGAAGCAGTCTCTCCCCATGGCCTCCTCAGCATCAGGCCCATGGGAAATGCTACTGGCTACCACCAATGATAACCTCAAGGCCCACGATTTCACCAGTCAGCTTGTGGTTAACACTGCCAGGCCTCGACTCTCCCTTTAGGGCAGCGATCTCCCCTCTGGCCTTGGGTGAGTGAAGAAATGCCATCCAGGAACCAAGTCCTGGAACTGGGGACTCTGAGAGCTCACATATTACTCTAGCTCACTGTTACTAAGCTGGTACACAGGCTGTAAAATGAAGTCCCTTTTACTTTTTTCTCTTCTTTTCTCAAGCAAAGGAGCCATGACTACAACATTTGGGAACATGTTGGGTTACACCTGCAGCCATCACAGCGCTGGAGCTCACCCAAAGCCCACAGCAAGTATTGCCTGGCTACCACTGATGTTGATTAAAGGCCCAAGCTGTCTTTAATCAGCAGGTGATGACTCTTTCCAGCATTGGGTGCTTCTCTTCAAGGTAGCATGTTTTCTTCAGATTCAGGGTGTTTTTAGAAACGTCTTCTAGGAAGGAGAGACTGCAATAGGGGCTTCAGGACTCTGCCTCATGCTGTATTCTACTGTGGCTGATCTGGTGTCCAAATTGCAAGACAGTTTTTTACACTATACTTTCCTCTCCTTAAGCACAAAGGAAGAGTCTCTTCTGGAACTATGAGCGCCACTGCCTGCAGCTGGGGGAGGAGTGACACAAGCACTCTTTTAGCCGTCCTAGGTTCTGTGTCTCACTAACTTTTATGCACCCCAATTTCACTAGTTCTGAGCCCAGAACAGCAATAAGACTTTCCCAAAAATTGCAGTCTTTGTGTCCTAGACTGCCTTTTGCATTTATTTAGAACCCCAGGGAACTCTAGCTCACAGTGATGGGGCTAGCTGAAACTCAAGTTCTGAACACTGGGACGGATGTTTCCCCTGTAGCTAGGACTGGTCTAAATGCTCCCTTTAGGGAGCTGGCCAAATTCTGCCTTCCACTGTGTGAGGCAGCACTGATTTTCAAACACAGTCCCGCAATAACTGCTCTCTCCCTCCCTGAAGCAAACAGATTCTCTCTCTGTGCCACACAGCTGCTGCTGGAGGATGGGAGAAGAGAGGTGTTGGCAATTCAACACTGTTTCTCAACCTCGTTAGTACCTTTCCTTGCTATAATGTTAAAATCAGGTAGTATGATCACTCACCTGATTTTGTGTTCTTATGAAGGTGCTTTCTTGTGTGAACAGTTGTTCAATTTGGTGTTCCTGTGGGGAAAACTGGTGGAAAATTCTATTTAGCCATTTTCTTCTGCCTCTACCTGTTCATTTATTTTTAATAAGGTGTTGAGTCAAGCTAATGGATAAAAAATAGTCTTTTTTAACAAATGATTCTGGTACATCTGAATATCTTCATCAAAAAGAAAGAATTTGGAGCCTCCACCTCTTACAATATATAAAAATTAACTCAAAATGAATAAATAACCTGCATGTAAAACTCAAACTGTAACAATCTCAGAAGAAAACGTAAGTGTACATCCTGTTGACTTTATGTTAGTAAATGATTTCTTAGATATGACACCAAAAGCTTAAGGAAACAAAATATAAAAACAAATAAATTGAACTTCATCAAAATAAAAAACTTTTGTGCTTCAGAGTATACCATCAATAAGTTAAACAGACTGTTCACTGACTGAGAGAAAATATTTGCAAATTATACATCTGATAAAGGAATTTAATTCAGTGTGTGTGTGTGTGTGTGTGTGTGTGTGTGTGTTTTAAACACTTAAAACTCCACATTAGGAAGACAAAATTCCCAATTGAAAAATGAACAAAGGATCCAAACAGACTTTTCTCCAAAGAAAACATAGAAATAATAAGCAAATGAAAGTATGTTCAACATTATTATTTATTAGAGAAACAAAAGTCAAAATCTCAATGAGATACCACTTCACATGTCCTAAAAGAGCGATAATAAAAGTGTCAAATGATAGCAAGTGTTGTCAAAGACGTAAAGAAATTGGAGCCTCATGTGCTGCTGGTGTAAATGTAAAATAGTGCAGCCATTTTGGAAAACAGTCTGGCAGTTTCTCCAAAATATCCAGTTACCATATGGCCAAGCAATTCTACGCCTAATTATATACTCAAAGGAAATTAAGACTTATGTTCACATAAAAACTTTTGTACAAAAATGTTCATAAAAACATTATTCATAATAACCAAAAATAAAAACAACCTAAATTTGTATCAACTGATGAATGAATAAGGAACTGAGATATATCCATAAAATGAACAATTATAGAGCAATAAAAAACAATTAAAGTACTCATGCTCTTTGCAACATCAATAAACCTTAAAAATATTATGTGAAGTGAAGAAGGCCATCACAAAAGACTATATATTGTATAATTCCCTGTGCAGAAAATATCCAGAAAGGCAAATCTATAGAGGCATAAAGTAGATTAAGTAATTACCAGGGCTGCATGAGGTAGAGAAAAATGAAGAGTAATTGCTAATGGTGATGAAAATGTCCCAAACTTGATTGTGGTGGTGGTTGCACAACTCTAAATTTACTAAAAATTAGAAAGTTCTACAGTTTTGATGGGTGAAATTCTATGAATTATATCTTAAATCTGTTTCTAAAAAATAAAAAGTCTAAAATTTTAGAACTAAAAGCATAATAACCAAAATTGAGAATATACATTTAGGAGTATATTAGACATGGGTGGATAAATAATTAGTGAATTAAAAGGTCACAGTCATTGAAATACATACATCATAAGTTCAATGACACTAAAAATCTTAAGCAACAGTAGTTAAATGAAATCAGCACCTAGCATATCATTTGAAACCGTTGAAAAACCAAAGATAAAGAAAACAAAATTTGCAAGAGCTCCAGGAATGTGGGAAGGAGAAGATTGCTTCCAAAATTGCTTCTATTGAGAAGAAGACATCAGACTTCTCAATAGAAACAATGAATGCAGATGACTATGGAATGTTTATTTTCAAGGTGCTAAAAGAAAATAGCTACCAATCTCAAATTCTGTACTTAATAACATCTCCCTCAAAAAATAAGACTCACACTTTCCTTTTGTTGATTTCATTGTTTAGAATAATAAACATTTAAATACAATAGAGTCAGTTGAATGTGAATTTAACTGTAGGAGCCCTAAGAATAAAGTAGTAAATTATATACAGATGTATAAATGACAGCTTCACAATAATAGTGGGTTGGAAGTAGAATATAACAGAGGCAGACCTATTCAGAAAGGCCCCAAAATATCAGAAATATCTGTGTGAGGGTGTGTGCATATTTGTATGTGCACGTGTGAGAGGGAACAGAGCATGCCTGTGCGTGCATTGTTGTGTGAAACTGATTGAGGGAGAAACGAAGACCATTTCAAATGAATGGAAGTATAAAACAACTTTATACATTTAGAGAAATATACACTGATGAATGAAAGTAAAATCAAATGTGGGAGTAGAAAGAGATAAAAATTAAAATATAGTAAGCAAGGTCAAATTCTAAAGGACATCCTAACAATTCACAGTTAGGCAGTTAGGGTGTGTGTGTGTGTGTGTGTGTGTGTGTGTGTGTGTGTGTTTGCGGGTGTTGTTTGATATTAGTAAAAACTGGGACTTATTTTCAAAATACGCTTGTGTTCTCCAGCAACATCCTCAAATAAATGCTGATAATTTGCAGCTATATACATTTTGAAAAAATCTCCCCAAGTAACTCTGATAATATTATGGTTATAATGATAATTATGTATAATTAATAGAAGTTGGCATATGTAATTTTTATTTCAATTAACACTGAGTGTTTACTCTGTGTCAGATTCTTCTAGAGAATCCAGTCTTAGATATTTGGTATGAGAAGTAATCCTAATAAGTAGACTCTAAAAATGGAATTCTGGAGTTGGAACACCCAACTGAGAGTTACGACCCCATTACTGGTGGAATGTGGAGCTGTCTGAATGCAATTGTAAAGGATTTCAACTGAGGTAAACTTAGGTGAGATAAAACAGGAGATATACTGACTTGTGCAATCTTTGTGGTGTTAATAGGCATATGAGTGATTAGAAATGATATGAAATTGAGTTACTTTGAGTGAGTAGATTTGATGATTTGAAAAAAGAAAATAATGGGCTTAGGATTATTAATCACAAATTTAAAGTAACCTGTCAGTCAGTGTACTTGGCAGAATTTAAAGTAACATTTATCTACTATAGTTGGACAGTAGAAAGAATAAAAGTTTGACTCCAGGATTTTCTTTTTTGTAAGATTGGAATAAAAGGTATAATTATCAGCCTCAGCATATCTACAATGACAAATTCATGCTTCTAATATAAAATGAGTTAGACCTTGGTAAAGAACACTGAAGGACCTTGAAGTAAACCCAAGATATCCTAAACTCTTGGAGCTTGGAGAAGTGGCCTATTTTCTTGTTGAAAGACAAACATTCTCTTTTCTCATAGATTATGTAGAAGCACTGTAGGGTCAGGTGCCTTAAAATAGGATGATTTCTCTCCTCAGTATCTTCCTTTGACTCTCTATTGTCACCACATCCATAAAAAGGTAATTAGCATGATTCAAATAGAGAAGTGCTGGACCTATTAAATAAATATAAGGGGTGTATGCTAAGGAGTTATAGAAGTTGGCTAACATACAGTGTGAAATATAAGAAAGTATTCTTGGTTGTGAATCCTAAGGGGACCAGATTCAGGAGGATGGAATATGGGCCCTAGAGTTGGATAAGAAAAACGTTGTTGATATAGGGGTAATCTTTTTTTGGCCACTTCTAGAAGAGTTGGTTCCAATATAAATTTTGAGATGATTTTTGGGAAAAATGATATTAAATAAAGTAGAAATGCCAAAAATGTCATGTAAGACTGTGAAAAAGGATCAAAAGACTCAGAGAAGTGGACATGGTCCAATGGGTCCACTAAAGAAACAGAAGGAAGCTCCCAATTGACTGTGTTTCCAGAGGTACAGAAGCCAACAGAGCCCATGGTTCATTTTGGGGCCAATAAGGAGTATGCTGTTGAGGAGCAGACCAGCATTGTTGAGAAATCTCATAATGCACATCCTCTATGGGTTAAACAAAAAAGATGATATTATAGGACTTGCCTTCCTAATAGTAATAGGGCATGATAGGATTATAGAATAACAAGGAAGCGCTTAAACATCAGAAGCAAGATGGAGATAATTACCATAATGAGCAGCAAGGTTTGAATGCCTGCTAGGCATCTTGACTTGGAGAGGGATAATAGTACCAAGACTTTTTAGGCAAGATATTCCGGCAGCTAACACAGGTGTCACAATCACACACTTTCTGGATCTAGCAAGTTCTCAGACACATAACCTATCACCTAAAGGAGAAATTTATCATCTTTAGAAAAAAAAACAACTTTTCTCTTAAGGAAAACAATACTAGAAAAACATGTACACAGTATTGATTTTATCAGTGCATCCTCACAAGGATCTATAGCCATAACATGGGGAAAATTAAATTATCAAATGTTTTAAGGACTATTGAAGATGGAACCTGAGTTGACACTATAACCAGGGACTCAAATAATGGTCCCTGTTAAAGGAGCGACATATTGGGGTCAGATAATAAATGATTTAACATCCAGGTTTATCTTGCACTGGGTCCTTCAAGTCCTCAGACCCATAAAATGCTGATATCCCTACTTGCCAAATGTAAAATGATAATGAAAATATTAAGCAGTTGGCAAATCTCTCATATCTGTTCCTTAGTATGTGTTCTAAAAGCTATGTTAGTAGAAAAGACCAAGTGAAATCTCTTGAGATGTTTTCCCTTTTTAAAACATACATTAAAAATACTACTATATTTCAAGGAAATTGGTAAAGTTAGTGTCATCTTCAAAGATGTAAATGATGCTAGAGTAATGACATTCATTATGTATCTTCATTTAATGTATCCATCTACCCCAAGAAAAGCCTAATTAGAGTATGGAAGATGACTTATAGAATACTATAAATTTAAGTAAGTTGTAGGCCTGATAATATTGTTCTGGATGTAATATATTTTCCAGAGATTTGGCACAACCTTCACAAACATTATATGTGGTTTTTAATCTTATATATGTGTTCTTTTCTGTACCCATCAGGAGAAAGATCAAAGCAGTTTATATTTACATAGGATGTACAAGAATATGTATTCATGGTGCTGCTCTATGCTTTTGTTAATTTTATTGTTGTCTGTCACAATAGAAAAAAACTGAAAAAAAAGGTCATCTCCATTAGTTCTCTGTTTGGATCTTAGAGTTTAATTTTAGTCCCAGTGACCAAGTTACTGTCAAACCTATACCCCCCAAATCCCCCCCAAACCAATGGAATTTCTATTAATGTCTCTACTTCATTTTTACACACACAACAGACACACACGTATATACGCACATCCACACTACACACATATACTCCCACACCACATACCCTGCCATATATTTATTTATATTTTACAGCATTTCACATTTTTAAGCAATTCCATGTATTTTCTTCCTTATGGATAACTTTGATGATTAGATACTTTCATTCATTGTGTATATTTAGAGAATAAAGCTTAGTAAAGTAAACTTGCTAAGCTTACATAAATATGAAACCATTACTTTTGCATAACTACATTGATGCCAACATCTATGCTCTTTTTATTATATTAACCTAGACTCCAAGGGACCTTCAGATGGTCACTGAATCATGTCTTAAAGGTTCCAGACATAGAACTATTATCTGAGTAACTTTAAGCCTGTATATAGCCATAATATAAAAGGAAGTTATAGATTATACTGGAAAAATAAAATAAGAGGAAAATCCATACTGATTCGTATATCTGCAATATAAAAAAGAGAAAGGTTATAGTGTTAAAAAACATAAAATAACAACAAAAACAAAATGCAACCAGAGTGATTGCCTAGTCATGGGCATGAATTACAAAGAAGTAGAATAAAGGGGTAGCCTTGTTTACAGAATTGGAAGCAGAAATAGCATGAAAGGATGTCTATTTAAAGTATTCTAAAACCTTGTTCATGAATTTTTCTTCTCAGACCACATTTCTTCTTAGTTTACATCAGGCCAAACGAAAAAGTTAAGTGGCCCAAGTGAGCAGTCCCCAAGCTTTTTGGCACCAGGGACTGGTTTTGTGGACGACAATTTTTCCATAGACAGGGTCGGGTGGGAGGATGGTGATGGTGGTGGATGGTTTCGTGTTGAAACTGTTCCACCTCAGATTATTAGGCATTTATCAGGCACTAGAGTCTAATAAGGAATGTGGAACCTGGATCCCTCACATGTGAAGTTCACAGGATGGTTCACGCTCTTATAAGAATTTGATGCTGCCTCTGATCTGACAAGAGGTGGAGCTTAGATGGTGATGCTCACACACCTGCAGCTCACCTCCCTCTAGTGACCCAGTTTGTAATAGGTTCCTCAGTACTGGTCCACAGCCTCGGGGTTGGGGACCCCTGCTCTAAATACTGTCGCAGAACAAGATCAATTTCCATTTATAATACATGGCCTCACTCTTTTCTTCCAGTCAATGAAGTTGTTACCAATACCTTTAAAGATGTACTTCTCTGAGGGATTTTGAACTGTACAGTTTTGAATTGTAACCATGGGCATTCTCAGCTAATATTGCATTTTAATGTTCAGGAAAAACAGAGAATGATAATATTAAATCTTCCTTACTCATATTGATCTTCCGCTTTGTTTGTGGTGACATTTGATTTCTCTGAACTCTTGTGAATTCTTCAGTTCCCTTGTTTCCTATCAATGTGCCTTTTTTGTTTGTTTTTTTATTACAATTAGAAGATATAAATCTTCTGACTCATGAACACAGAATATCTTTCGATTTATTTGAATAACCTTCAATTTGTTTTATCAATGTCTTATAGTTTCTAATATCTTTCATATTCTTTTTTAAGTATTTTATTTTTTGATGCTATTGTAAATGATGTTGGTTTTGTAACTTCTTTTGTGGATAGTTTGCTGTTAGTGTACAGAAACTGATGTTACTAAAGGGTTGGCACTATCCCAAGTAACCTACATATTCAATGCAATCCCTATCATGATTCCAAAGGAATCTTTTTCATTGAAATAGAAAAAAAATTTAAAATTTGTATAGAACAACACAAAAATTCCAAATAGCCAAAGGAATCTAGAGAAAGGCTGGAGACATCACACTACACAATTTCAAAATTTACAAAGCTATAGTAATCAAAACAGCATGGTACTTGTATAAAAACAGACATGTTAAACAATGTATTAGGCTAGAAAGCCCAGAACTAAATCTACATAGTTATGGTCAATTAATTTTTTGTTATTCTTTTGTTTCATTCCTTCTCTTTTACTGTCTGCTTTTGTAATTTAATGATTTTTTTGTAATGGTAAGCTTTGATTGCCTTCTATATTTTATGCACCTGCTACAGGTTTCACTGAGGTTACTATGAGACTTAAGTAAAACATTTTATATTTATAGCAGTCTATTTTAAGCTTATAGCAATTTAATTTTGATATTATTTAATTTAGTTTTGTATACAAAAACTCTATACTTACATTCTTCTCTTCCCATATTTTATGTTACTGATACCACAATTCACATATTTATATAGCATATATCAATTAAATTATTGTAGCTTAAGTATATTTGATACATTTTTCTCCCTTTTTGATTAGAGCTAAAATTAATTATGCACTATCAATACAGTACTTGAGTGTTCTGAATTTGACTATACTTTTACTTTTACAGTGAGTTTTATACTCTCGGCATTTTTATAAAGCAGTCTTATTGATGAAAAACTTTTTTAGATTTTTTTTTTGTCTAAAAAAGTCCTTATCTCTTCTTTTCTGAAAGACAGCCTTACTAATTATAGTGTTCTTGGCTTGCATTATTTTCCTTCAGTGTGTTAAATATATTATACTACTATCTCTGACCTGCATGGTTTCTGTTGAGAAATCTACTGATTGTCTTACAAACATAACCTTGTATGTGATGAGCTGCTTCTTTCTTGCTGTTGTCAAAATTCTCTCATGGCATTTGATTTCTGAGGAATTAACAATAGGGTGATTGGAAAAAGTATTCAGTTGGCTTCAATAAAAAATGAGGAACTGTATTCATCTGGGTTCTTCAGATAAGGAGAAGCAATAGGAGATCTATTATCTACCTATCTATCCATTGTATACCTAATTTATTTTAAGAAAATAAAGGAACTGAATCATGCAATTGTGGAGGTTAGCAAGTCCAAGTTTTGCAGGGTAGGCTACCAGACAAGATCAAGGGAAGCATTGATGTGGCAGCTCAAGTCCAAAGACAGACTGCAGGGAAAAATTTCCTCTTCTTTCAGTGAGTCAGTCATTTTTTTCTCAAGGCCTTCAACTTATTGGATGAAACCCATTGACATTGTAGAGGGTAATATGTTTTATTCAAAACTCCTGATTTAAATGTTAATGTTATCTAAAAAGAAATACACTTGTAACAACATCAAGATTAATGTGTGACCAAATATCTGGGTATTGTGGCCTAGCCAAATCCACACACAAAATTAACCATCATGGGAACTCTTTGCACCAAAGAAACTTGTCCAAATAGATCTTCTCTGATACCTCTGTAGGGCATTGTCATGTCAGAACTAGGGGAGGCTTCATTCAGAATGCCAGTTTTTGTATATTCTTTGATTATCTTAGTAATTTTTCTTCCAAGTCTGTTTATTCATATGTAAATTGTATAAGAATATGTCCTTTTATAAATTTTATAAAGATTATGTGCAATGTATCATATTAAAAAATATTTAGTGTCCACTGATTTGAACACATTGCTTTCTTCACATCCCACCCAAAATCATTTATCAAAGTCATCTGGATAACAAAAACAAAATGATGTATTCAAGAAAATTTACTTCATATAGTCTCCTCTCAACACCTTAGAAATTATCACTAAAACATTTTGAATAAATAAACTATTTATTAAGCATATCTTACTTTGCATTTAAACTCTCACAGAAAGTGGATAAATGAAGAACTTTTTTAAAGGCAAATAAACTATACTGTTTGCAAAACATCTTTCATTGTACTATATGGCTATAGGAAATATTTTATAAAGTGATTAAATTGATCATATGGTCTGAATTTGTTCTTTCAAAAGAGTACATTATATTACATTTGCATGTAACCAAAGTTGTCAATGATATTTAGATAACAATATAGTTACTTCTGTAAATGCATTAAAAAGGATTTTACCCAGATAAATTATATTTCTTTTAACATGTGCTGAAAGTCTACTATACATCTGCTATCCATGCATTGCAATTCTGGCATTTTATCCTTTCAACATCTAGTTTCAACACTGGTCATGAGTGTGTTGTACAATCCATTCTTGTCATTCATTGCTGGGATCCATGATTTTTCAACTTTGAAAATGTGTGAGATAAGTGTAATTTGACTGGTGAAAGACTTGTTGCATTTGACAGAAAACTACAAACCTGCCCCCAGGGACTGCTCTAAATCTGAGGAGTAAGTTTGTGATTTCCCAAGAGGCACTTAGAGATGTTTTCCATAACCTTAGCATTGCCTATTCCAAATTGAAAAACATCTTGATAAATATGAGGCATTATAAAAGGAACACTGGTAAAAATTCAGAGCTTTGGTTTCCTTTTTAGGCTCTGCCAGTCTGTGAGTTTAGGTAAGTTAATGCACACTTATAAATTTTCATTGTATAATCTGTAAAAGGAATAGGTGGAAATGGTGGTGGTGTTTGAAAGAATCACGTGTAAGTGGTCTCCCTGTAAAATTGTTAAATCACTTTCCATTATAGTATCAGATATTTCTGGTTTTGCTTGCCATGTGAAAACTTTGACAACAGTGTCTATGTTTGGGACATCTTACATTTATGAAAGGTATTTTGTTATTAGCATTTTAATACAAACATAGCTGCATTGGTATTTTGGGAAGCTATCTGTCTGCATATGAAATATTAGCCCTCTGTAATATCACAATACTAGAAGTTTTGGCCATAAGCGAAACACAGAAAGAGTAAATTCAATTTCCTTGCTTCTACTTCTTTTGAACAGACTCAAGAAACTTGCTTGAATCTGTTGGTTCCGTCAATAACATTGTTTTCCATCAAAAACCTCTCTTTAGCACTCTCATGCACACAATTCGATGCACATTCACAAATTTGTAGTTTATGTAACTCCAGTTTATGACCACCTCAAAGCTATACATGCTTAATGTCTTTTTTTTTTTTTTGAGACAAAGTCTTGCTCTATAACCCAGGCTGGAGTGCGGTGCCACAATCTTTGCTCACTGCAACCTCCACCTCCTGGGCTCAAGCCATTCTCATGCCTCAGTTTCTTGAGTAGTTGGGACTACAGGTGCGAGCCACCACACCCGGCGAATTTTTGTATTTTTAGTAGAGATGGGGTTTCACCATGTTGGCCAGGCCTGTCATGAACTCCTAACCTCAAGTGATCCGCCTGCCTTGGCCTCCTGAATTGCTGGGATTACAGGTGTGAGCCAGCGTGCCTGGCCACTTACTGCATTTTAATTGTGAAAGAATCACTATCGCTCCTACTCAGTTTGCATACTCTCAATTTTTATTCATTGCTACATTCATTTATTCACTCATTTATTAACTCATTTATACAGGATCATATAGTTTTATAAAGCATCATGTTAGATTTACCTTCTTGAATCACTACCACAACATTCTTAAATCATGTATCAGAGTAGGTATGACAATCAATTTTAAGAATGGATCTGAATAGGGAGAAAATTGGTTTTCTTGTGCAAAATTTCAATTAAAATTTTAATTGTTTCTTACGAGGTCTATCAATATATTACAAATGTACCTATTTTATATGTTCTAGTCAATAAATATTGACAAATCAACAAAATCATAATATACACCATTACTATATGCTCAAAGTTTCACTCATGTTCCTGGGTAATCAATCCCATGGTTATTAATCCTGGTACTTCACAACCACTGGTATAATTTCTGTCATTATTTTTCCTTTCCTATAACTTTATATAAATGGAATAATGATGTCTAGTCTCTTATATGTAGCTTTTTCAATTAGCATAAAATATTGAGATTCATCTGTAGTTCATGGATCAGTTATTTGTCAATAACCTGGGTGCCCTAAATTTTCATATAAATTATAGAATCAGTTTGCCTATTAAAAAAAACATACTGAGAATTGATAGTATTTAATTGAACTTAAATATCAAATAGGAGATAATTGACATGTTAAGATAATTGGATCTTCCAAGAGTGAGCATAGAATTGCTCTCCATTTATTTGGTTTCCTTAATATAGATCAGAAATACATAGTATTCTTCAGTGTATTAGTCTTGCACATGTTTTAATAAAATTTACCTCTAAGTATTTAACAATTTTTTAATCCCATCGAATATGATATATTCTTATATTTTTTGTTTTTTTGAAGGAAATTTTATTTTGAGGTTAATACACTTTTCCAGCTTTCTTGAGATATAATTGATGTGCAGATAATCGCCCGTAATTAAAGTACACAATATGTTGAGTTTGGACATATGTGTTTACTTGTGTTACCATCAGCACAATCCAGTTCATACACATATACACCACCTCCAAAAGATTCCTTGTGTCCTTTTGCTCCCTGTGTGTGTCGGGGGGAGGGGGTAAGAACACTGAAGTGTTAACATGAGATCTACAATCTTGAAAAATGTTTAAGTACAAAATACTCTGTTGTTCACTGTAGGCGCCATGCTGTACAGCAGATCTCTGGAACTTTCTCACTTTTTGTGACTAATTTAAAACCTTTTGAGCAACATTCCCATCCCTGTTAACTGCCATTTTATTGTCTACTTCTATACCTATGATTATACCTTTATATTTTCACCTCATTTAAGAGGAATCATGCACCATTCATCCTTCCGTAACTGACTTATTTCAGTTAGAATAATGTATTCCAGGTCCATCCATGTTGTTGCAAGTGATGGGATTTCCTTCTTTTTTAAGTCAGAATAATATTCCATTGTTTTCTTTATCCATTCAGTTGTCAACGGACATTTGTGTTGTTTACATATCTTGGCTATTGTAAATGATACTACAGTGAACATAGGAGTGCAGATATCTTTTTAAGATGGTGATTTCAATTATTTTGGACATATACTCAGGAGTGGGATTACTGAATCACACAGTAGTTCCATTGTTAATTTCTGAGGAATTTTCATAGTGTTTTCCATAGCAGCTACATCTGTTTTACATTCCCATCAACAGTGTTCAGGATTTCGAATTTTCTACAAATTAGTCAATAATAATAGTTATTATTTTTATAATAGTCATTCTAACAGGCGTGAGGTGATATCTCATTGTGATTTTGCGTTTTTCTGATGATGAATGATGTTCAGCAACAGGCCCAACCAGCTGGGCTTGTTCCAAACTGTCTGCACCCAGATCACTAAGCCACTTCAGGCATTCTAGACCATGGGATTCCCTGGGGGAGAAACTATCAAGCCACATCCTCTCCAGTCTGATCTTACTAAGGGAGGGGCACCCAGCTCCCATGCCACCACGCAAACCCATGTCACACTATTTTCTGTGTCCTAACAGTGGGAACTCCTTCCTTGCTGAAGATTAGGCTACAAATCTCTTCTCAATACCTCTGTATGGCGTGCTCCAGTCCTAAGGAACTAGGCCAGTGATTTTGTCCTCTGGTCTATCGGGGTCAAGCATCAGGTTTGATAGGGGGAAACTGCTCCTAGGCCACTCAGCTGGGACAATGAAGGATATTCTGTGCCTCCACCCCCATGGGAACAGCCAGGCAGGCAGCCTTGGTAGGGGTTGGCAGGGAAAGATGTGACTGGTTGATATGCACCTTGGTCCCATGGAAATGGCTGTGAGTCCTTCTGGGGCATCTGAGCATGCCTGAACCCACTCTTTCCTGGCAAGGCAAACAGCAGGAGCTGCAACCATTCAATTCAGAATGGAGGGCCCGGGGGTATGAGTTCCCTGAGACATGTTTTGTTGCACCTGCCTAGCACAGCCAAGCCTTCTAGACTCCAACAAGTTCAAACAGTACCTCTGCATGTCCTCCAGGCAGCTCCTCTTGCCAGTCCAGAGGTCTGCAGGGTTCATGAGAACTCCTGTAGCTATGATCTCAGAGGTTCGTGGTGAGAATGTAGTTCCCTGGATTTCTTCACTTGTCTGTTCCTTGGGTCCAGTCCTGGTCTGGGGGCCAATCCTGGAACCTGAAGACTCCAGACAGGCTGCCATGCTTCCTCCCTGTTCCACCACAGTGTCTTTCATTACCTATCAGATTTCAATGTTTTTGCTCAAAAGATCTGTTCAAAGTGTGAGGTATACTTGATATTTTGGTTGCTCCCCCTGGAAGAGATGTATTGTGGCTACATCTAGTCAGTCATCTGAATCAAGATATTTTATTTCCTTCTTATAATTTCACTTTTTGCTTCTCTTATTTTTCTGATGAGAATTTCCAGTAAAGTATTTTCTAGAAGTGGAAATTATGGATATTATTCTGCTATATTTAAGATCTCAGGGAAAAATAGTCATTCACCTGTACATATGATGAAAGTTATAAAGTTGTTCTTTATGTGGGGATAAAAAATGTTTTCTTTTTCAAAAATATGTATGTTGAATTTTGACAATTGCCATTTACAAATCTATTCTGAATCTATTGGGATGTTTATATATTTTTATATTTTAACCTCCTACTAGAATGAATTACAATTATTGATTTACGAATGTTAAACCATCCTTGCATTCCCAGGATAAATTCAACCTGGTTATGATGTATTACCTTTTTATATAAAGCTAACTTCAATATGCTAAATTTGAGACATTATTTTTGAATCCATGTTTAGAGATATTTCTAATTTATTTGTAATTTTGTTGCAATAATCTTTCTAATTTTAGTATCTTATTAATATTCCATCATAAAAGGAGTTGAGCTGTGTACCCTTTTCTTTTGTCCAGAAGAGCTTGTCTAGGCTTATATTTTTTTTAAGTGTTTGCTAGAATTTACCAGTTACAATCCTACGGACTTAGAGTTTGTGGGAAGTTTTGCTGCAATTTTAATTACATTTAAATATAGGAATATTTAGGTTTTTTTGTTCTTCTTAATGAGTGAGCTTTGGTGATTTGGTTAATTTGAGTAAATTGCTTATAATATTCTCTCATCATTTTAATATTGTGAGTCTTGCAGTGTTGTTTTATTTTAAAATTCTGGTTGGTCATCTGTGTCTTCCCTTTATTTCTTCTCAACAGTTTAGCTGTTTCTTCGTGGTAGATATTGATAGTTCGTGCAGAAAGTAGTCTTAACAAGTGTAGACATTCTGGCACCAGCAAGCTGAACAGCACATATATGGAAGTGGCCATCCTAGTTGATGTTTATCGATTTTTTTGAACTTTAAAAAGAACAATTTTGAGCTTCTTGGGCTTATTTTTTCTGTTTTCTATTTTATTTGTTCTCACGCTTATAATTGGTCACTTCTTCCCCTTTTTTATTAATTATTCTTTTTCTCTAGTCTTTTAAAGTCAAATAATAGATCAATAATTTGAGTACTTTCTTGCTTTCTCTGCTATAAATTACCCTTTCTCTGCTGTACCTTTGTCTCACATTTAATATGTTATGTACTCATGTATATTCAATTATATTGTCTCATTTCCCTTGTGATTTTGTTATTGAGCTGTGGATTATTTAGAAATACATTGTTTAATTTCTAAATATTTGATTATCAGATATTGTTTACTATTGATCCTAGTTTAATTTTGCTGGGGTCAGCTAATATACTTTGCATAGTTTTTTTTTTCTTTTGCTTTTAAATTTGTGAGTACTTTTATTGCTTAGACTAGGTGTATGTTGCATTTTCACTTGAATGTAATCAATACCTGCTGCTAATTTGTGTAGTGTTCCATTAACAGTTTATTTGGGCGGAGAGATCCAAGATGGCCAATTAACAACAGCTCAGGATTTTAGCTCCCAGTGAAAGCACAGAGAGCGAGTGGACACTGCAATTTCAGATGAATTTCTGTGGAACACAAACTGGGAAATTCCCGGCGGAGGAGCCACACGTTTCACCAGCGTGACTCTTTTGGCCGGCGCAGCTGTTTTGCCTGCATCCCAGCGTGGCACAGCACTTCTCAGTGTGGAGTATATGCGACTGGGTGCCCCTTGAGTCGGGCTCAGCTGGTCCCATCCCCACAAGGAGAACAGCAATTGGAAGCGCTGAGGACTGAGAGTTTCACAGTAAGCACAGCTGAACCCGGGAAGGCCTACCTCTGTGGGGAAAGGGCGTCCACCAAAGGAAAACTAAGAAACAGAAAAAACTTCATCACCAAC